>PVIU01024080.1:0-11934 GCA_004026605.1 Ondatra zibethicus
GGTTGTTAATAGATAATCATTGATATAGTCAAGCTTGTAGTCATGTTAGTTAGATTTTCTAGATATATAGAGGTATATTTCAGTTAGATAGACATTCTTCATATCTTTCAAAGACGACAGAATATGGCATTTAAATATTTTAATAACTTAGGACTTTTCATGACAATGAGACACGTCTGCTCCTGGCAGCACCAGCTACATCAAAAGGAAGACGGGCATTGAAGAGACTCCTTATGGAATTGGTTTACCATTTGGGCAAGAAAGTGCTCTTGCCTGGACTGTTGCATAAACCGGACACAAAGAACCCGCAGAGAGAGGACTGCTAAACTTGCATAAAGGTGAGATGATCCTTCAGGGTTCCTACTTCATGAAAGAGTCTGCAAGACATTCTGCAGGATACAGAAGAAAGTGACTGAACTGTCTTTGAATTTTCCTGCATCATGGAAAAGTCTGCTGGATACTTTGGGCCTGTAGGCTGAAGATGGATGCCCCAACGGTACAAAGGAACTTTGGGTGACTGTACAGGCAGCGAGATGTCTCTGTCATTTCTAGAGTTTGGAAGTTGCTTATTTCTTCTTTACTTGGGTAATATTTTATCCTTCTGGAGTCTTTGATGGAGTTGAAGAATGGATAGTTGTAGTTATAGTTTTCCATTGTTATGATAAAAGATAAAATAGATCTAAATATGGTAACTGTAGTTCTTGCTTGATAACTGTTTTGTTATATGTAGTGTTACTATGTCAAAGTTAAAGCCTTCTTTTTTGTTTAAATAGAAAAAGGGGAAATGGTGTAGGAGGGTCCTTCTGTATTTGGGTTGCTTTTATTGGTTAATAAAGAAACTGCCTTGGCCTTCTGATAGGGCAGGACTTAGATAGACAGGATAAAGAGAACAGAATGCTGGGAAGGGCACAGAGCCAGAGAGAGCTGCCCGCCATGAAGCCTGCCAGGTCAGAGATGCTGAATCTTTCCCGGTAAGCCACTACTAGTGGCGACACACAGATTATTAGAAATGGGTTAAACAAATATGTGAGAGTTAGCCAATAAGAGGCTAGAGCTAACGGGCCAGGCAGTATTTCAATGAATACAGTTTCCGTGCAATTATTTGGGGTACACACTGCAGCCGGGTGGCAGAAGGGGCCCTGCGCCGGGAACGCAGCCCAAGCCCCTCATTACTACAATTAATTTTATTTACACATTTTACAATAAATGCAAATGGCCTATACTATGAAATATCAAATACTTTAAATAACTTCCTCTTGTCATATATATTATAATTATTTACATGAACGATGCACTGTTTTAATGCTAAAGTTCTCATGTTAGTAACACCATTCACTTCTTTAAGCAGAGTTTGAGTCTTCTTAATAGCATAGATTATGGAACTTGACTTTTATCATGGTTTAAAATCCTGAAATCTGAGAAAAATGAAAACACTTATACTTAAAAATTGATGGCTAAGGGAGAACTAGACTGAAAGGTTCAAGTTATATTCATTTCTTCCTCTCTTTAACCACTTTGTCTTTTCTTTTTAACTATCTTTATATATGTTGAGGGGAGTATGTGGCCATGATTATGGTGCCTCAGTGGCTAGAAGTTGATGTTGGATCACCTGATATGGCTACTAAGAACTGAATGTGGGTTCTCTGCACTAGCAGCAAACACTCTAAACTAATGAATCATTTCTCCAGATCGAAGACCATGTTTTATGTTTCTATTTTTTGTGTGCTATTTATTGTTTTGAGATAGAGTTTCTCTGTGTAGACCTGAATGTCCTGGAACTCACTGTGTAAACCATGCTGGCCTTAAACTCACAGATATTCCTGTCTCTGCCTCCCAAGTGCTGGGATTTAAGGTGTGAACCACCACCCATTCCCATTTTTAATCTAGATTTTTTTCTAATGTATTTTACAATATGACTAGCTTTGTCTATATAACTCACATTTGAAAGCATTTCTTTAGAAAGTAATGTAGTTTTATTTTTCTTATAAATTCATCTTGCGGATATGAAAATAATTCAATATTGGGAAACAAAGCCTTAAGGTTACTGTGTATAGATCCTTAGTACCTCGTGTCTTTGACCTCAGTCTTTAAGCCAGTGACTCATCATAGGAACTATAAATGAGAAAAATACAAAAGGTAACAAACACATGCCATAAACATAATGTGGTTAAGCTGAAAATCAGCATATTATGACTCTCAGTGTGGGTGAAAATACGAAACAGTTTTTAAATTGTATTTTAAATGTATGGGTTGTTTTACCTGCATGCATGTCTGAGCACCACATGCATGCATTGTGCTAAGATTAGAAGAGGACCTCAGGCTCCCTGGAACTGGAGGTACAGTCATTTATGAACAACCATGTGAATGCTGTGAATTGAACTTCAGTCCTCTGGAAGAGCAGATTGCTCTTAACTACTGAGTTCTCTCTCCAGATCCTGGAACAAAACGTTATGTCTGATTTGGCATATATAATTGTTTTCTTTATATATGAAACACTCACTCATCCAGACCCATGAAAATCTCAAAACAAATCAAATTGTGGCCACAACAATAGTTTACCCTTCACAAAATGAACTGCAAAGCCCCATTGTTGAAGACAACACAAATGCAACTCTTTCAATATGAAGAAGGTGAGCTTGCACCTACATAGAACTTTCAGCCATAGTTGCTGGTGTCTTTATTATGGGAAGGTACCGTGCTGGCTAACAAAAGACAAACCTAGATAACAATTCAGCTACAAACCTTTGTTCTACTATCTGTCCTAACTGAAATATATGCCAGGGAAATGGTATCACAAAGCTAGTTGGAGTAAATAACTAATTTTGGATTTGATTTAAGTGCTGCGGGAAGGCTTACAGCTAGTAACTACCTGCCTACTGGGACGTGGCCTCATAGACTACCCGGATGCGGAAGCGCATCCAGCCTTTTCTCTTGTCCCCCTGGTTCCTGCTTGGCTAGATGGGATTGTTTGGGATCTCATCTCCATCCGCCATTCAAGCAGAGAATCCTGGTTTTGTAAGTTTTACTCCTAAATAAATAATGGTTTATCTCTCAAAAAAAAAAAAAAGAAACACTCATCCAGTGACAAACAATGGGAATCTGCAAACACCAGCATTTTTTCATTTGATTTTGGCATTTTGTTTTGTTTTGTGAGAAAAATTCACATGTATCTCAAGCTGTTCTCAAACTCACTGCATCTCCAATGTTAGCCTTGAATGCCTGATCCTCCTGATTTAACTGAACACTCTTCATATTCAATTTTCTAGTAGGTATTCATAAGTTTATGTGCATGTATGTGCTTCTGTCATTTTTCTTTTGCATGATATAATTAATAAGTGTTCTTAATTTGAAACATGAATGAAACTAAAATCTTTCCATTCAATTTCAAAACATCACTGTTAAATTCTATAATTTATTGATTCAAATATATACTTGCAAAGTTTTTAAAATTGCTAACATCTGAGACATAAATAACATCCTATCTTTATGTAGAAAATAAAAAGTTTTGATTCTGAGGCTGAAAAGATGGCTTATCAGTTAAAAGCACTTGCTGCTCTTGTAAAGGACTCAAGTTTGGTTCTCAGCACCCATGTCTTATGGCTGATAACTGTCAGACAACTCCAAATCTAGGGTATGTGGTGCTCTCTTCTTTACTCTATGTACACCCACATAAATGTACACACATAAATACAGAAATAAAATAATTACTTAAGAGCATCTAATTTATTGATTATTAGAATGCAAAATTTCAGCCACTTTGGAAAACAGGCATTTTCTTATAAGCTGAACATAGTTTTGTCGTATGACTTAACAGTGATGATATTCAGTACTTCTGCAAATATCTATGTAAATACATGGTCATTTACAGAAATTTTACTCATAATTACTCCAAATGGAAAGCAACACAGAATACCATGAGTAGACGAATGGATAATCAAACCATACTGTATCCAGGTAGTGGGCCATTGATAATTAAAATTAAGCAATGAAATTATTAAACAAAACAATGGCACCTACAATCTGCTTTGCTCAGGAAAGAAACTGGTGTAGGAGGTTCTTCTGTATTTGTGTTGCTATCACTGGTGAATAAAGAAAACTGCCTTGGCCTTTTGATAGGGCAGAAATCAGGGAGGCAGAGTAGACAGAACGGAATGCTGGGAAAAAGGCAGTGTGGCAGACGCCATGGTTCTCCTGCCCGAGACTGATGCTGGTTAGGAATCTTTCCCGGTAAGCCACGACCTCGTGGTACTATATAGAATATACACTCAAAAGAATGATACTGAGACACTGCCTTACATTATATAAAAATTGTCAAAATAACTTACTTAAATTTGAAGGTTCAAAACTGGGGGGGGGGACCCTCAGAAAATACAGAGAAAAATGAACTTAACATTGTGCTTAGTGTTAAGAAATAAAGAGGGGCAGCTATGCTGGTGCAAAGAAGTCCAATTAGGTCAAATCAAACCAAGATGCCCATCGTTTTATTAAGCACAACACTCTTGGGTGGCCGAGCGCATGGCAAGGAGACAGAACAGCGGGGAGCACATGCAAATCTGGAACCATGTACTTCTCCTCTGGGAGCCCACTTAAATACCCTGTGGGAGTGGTCCTGACCCAGGGAGGGGTCAGGACCTGGCATGCTGGGATTTGGAGTCCAGAGCAATGCAACTGTCAAGCCAGGGGTGCTGGGATGGATGCCAGGGACTGGAGGCTAAGCTCCAGACTTAACACTTAGCAAGGTTCATTTGAATGTGACATGAAAAACAAAAGCATGAGCAAACAACTGTGCCTCATCAAACTAAAATGCCTCTGAAGAGAAAACAAAGCAGCTCATATTTTATTAATTTCTAGAGGGGATAATTGCTAGTATTAGGTCTCTTTCCTTTTTCCATTTACTGTTTTACAATTTTTATTGTACAATTCCCATGTCTGTATGAACTGTTGCTTGATTTAAACTACTAAGTATGTTATAAGGACCCTATCTCTTATATATGCTGCAAATATATTTCTACACAGTTTCTTGCATTTTGATTCCATTAACCAACCTTGCTATTTGTCTTCAGAAAGTTCAACTTGAAGAATACTATAAAATGTTTTACTTCCTTCATCTCTGACCTTCTCCCGTCTTGATTCCTGTCTCCTACTGAGGAAAACCTTGAATGTAACTGTCTGCCAGCACAGGAGGATAGCTTCCTCAAGAACTGGACACTGGAATTGTTGCATTGTTCACCTTGTACTCCCAGCCTTCAGATTGTACAAATTAAACTCTTGTTAAGACAGTGTCCCCACCAAACCCATTCCTGCACCTGCTTTGCTAGGGCAGCCAGTACAGACTTTAGGGGATTTGTCTGTCAACTCTGAGGCACAGTATATGAATACCTGACAGTTACACACCATTTCTACAAGCACAATTACCCCACGACCCAGGATAAATGGAATTGATCTCCCATTGGTGACCTGTTCTTTCACAAACATCCAAAATACTTTGCTCTCAGAATTTCTACTTGATCACACTTATTAGAAACACCTTCCTCATTGCCCCCTTTTCACATTACCTTAAAGCTTAAGGATCTCCATCATCTTACTGATGTAACAAGTTCAGACATTCAAAATTCTATGAGGGGAAATTGATATGCACTTGCAAATAAAAAAAAATTAGTTTTCTCCAACAGAGTCTCACTGGAGAAACAAAACACTCTTATGTGAAGGCTACATGCCTGGTAGTAGCTGGCCAACAGAAAATTAACTCAGTGGCAACTTCCGAACTTCCTTGTCTTATAATGTCATATCAGGGCTCTTCCTTAAAATATATTTTTAAATTTTTATTTTATTCATATATTTTTTCTTCTCTCAATCCTCCACGTGCTTTGTGCATATATTATGACTTGCAGTTTAGTGTTTTTATGGAATTACTAAGTGTGCAAACAAGTGAATTTCTGTTTCTTGTGCCATGTCTTGGGAATCTTTTTGTTCTGCTAGTTTGTTTTATCAAATTCTAATGTGTTAGTTTTTATTTTTTTATCGTATTATAATCCTATAGAATTCTGGTCATTTTCTTGTATTTTTATTTGTTTCATTCTTCTCTCATACATTACATTTTGACTCAAATGCAGTTTTTCCTCCCTCCACATCTCCTAGTCCATCCCCCCACTCACAACTTTCCCTAAAGCCCAGATCCACTCCTCTTTCCCTTCAAAAAAAAAGTCTCCCAAGGATATCAACAAAGCCTTATTGTTTTCTAATGAGAGACAGAAAGGGAGTGGTTCTGAATGGGAAGGGAGGTAGGGAGGAGGGAGCAGAACTGTAATCAGGATATGTTGTATGAGAAAATCTATTTTCAATAAAAGGAAAACAAATTCTATGAGAATCTAGGTTTTTTATTTTATCATCCCAATACTGCTACATATCCTAACAAAGAACACAAGTTCATGGAGTGGTTACTGAGCCAGGTGTAGCAGTGCATGCCTATAATCCCAATACATGGGATGGGAAGGCAGGACTAAGTTAGAGTCCAGTCACAGGTACATTGCAAGTTCAAGATCAGTCACATGAGAACATGTCACAAAAATAAAAAAAAACACACACAAATTTCAGTGAATGACAGTCAATAAATAAAGTCTAATTAATAAACATTTAATTTCTTCTATTTTTTACAACTACCAAGGAGAAACGTTTTAAACATTTGACTTCATCAACCAGAACAAAAACAATGACAGAAAACAAGTCTTATTCATGTTTTAAGTTCTCTCTATCCCTTCCCTGCATTGCCATGTTTACTGTGGGCTTCTTTCATGTTTTCAAGAAAACCCTTTTTGGTGCTGCTATATTTTTTTTCTGAGGACTAAAGTATCTCCAAACTTGGTCAGGGGGTAAACAATGGATATATCACCATTCCTTTGTCAGGAATGTTAGGGCTGACTTTATGGCTGCTTTGATTCTTCCTTTGCAACTCTTTTAAAGTCTCTTCATAATAATCCTTGAAGTAACTAAAGGAGATTTTATTGATTTTGGCCACAAAATTTAGGACAGTCATCTCGCTGGTTTCAGCATATGCTTTGGGACCCCACAGGAACTCATAGCATGGAGGATCACTGTTGGCCACCTGCTGGTATTCCAGGTACTTCAGCTTCACCAAATCTTGAGTGATGAGCTTCCGGGGCTTTCCATAGATTTGGTGCTTCTTCCCAGGATACACACCCATAGATTTCAGCATTCTCCAGATATCTTCTTCACGCACAGAGTTGTCATTCATTAATATCATGCCCAGGATAGTCATCAGAAAACCGGTCTTGGGCAAGCCCTTGCCAGCACGAACCCTCCCATTATTGGGAAGTTTCAGCTTGCTGATAAGATCATATACTTGCCTGCTTGATTCAACTTCCCTCAGTTCAACTGCATAGATATCTGCAAGCCTCTCAGTTGTTTTCCTGAGGATCTCAGGGAAGTCGTTGATTTCCTCCTTATCAATAATCTTCATCATATCTTCCATTGTAGTAAGCTGCTTAATTTTGTAGTTGTCAAGGAGAAGCTGACACAGCATAAAGACTTTTCTGGCTAAAAAATCTTGGTGGCGATTAATGTAGTGGTAATCCCCAAAAAGGTTTTCATCATCATCTAGATCACCAATGGAACTTTCATCTGATATGTTGAAAGAAAGGACATCAGTAGGTATGCTGAAAATGCATTCTTTCTCTGGCATCTTAGAGGCACCACATGATTCAGGAGAGGCCTTTTCTGCTGCCTCTACTGTCTCCTGTGCACCTTCAGAAGCCTGAGCAACATTTTGAGCTCTGCGCCGTCTCCCACGGGCATTTAGTTTACTCTTCTGACCTCGAGGCATGATGACTAATTATGGGAAAAAAAGCAAGAATAAGAGCAGGATTCTGGAGATTCAGGTACCTAATGGAGACAGAAGAAGGTGGTATGAACAGCTTTATCAGGAGGTGGCCTCCTTTTGTTTAATCCTCCCTCTAAAGGTTTCTATGAAAATACTGCTCATACTCATACTCAGTGGAATAAGGTAAAGTGCATCTTAGACTGTTGCTTGGGCAGGGACAAAGCTTATCCGACTATCATTCCTATGAGGAATTTTAAAACTAAGAATAATGTATGTGGGACCCTTTCTGTCATGGGTTGCTCAGGTAAGGATTTGTCTCTCACTCAGGGTATTCACTCATTATTTCCAAAGTACTTGATAACTTCTTTCTGCTCACTAGTACTTGCACTCTGACAATGAAGGGTCTACACTCTTTCATGTTTAATACAAAGAGCTGAAATTGGTGATTCAGTTGAAGAAGGAGGATCACAAGTTCAAAATCTGTCTTGGCTACACATTTAGTCAAGGGCAGCCTGGAGAACTTAGTGATGCTCTATCTCAAAATAAAAGTCTAAAAAGAGGACAAAAGATAGACCTCAAGGGGTAGAGTGCTTCTTAGCATGCTATATCTGAAAACAAAGTAAAAAACAAAACAAAAACACCTTATAACTTTATAGAATTGACCAAGCAGCCTTATACTGAAAAGCTCCATCCTGGACCTTCAAATATTGAATCCACTGATGGTCCTTTCACCCTTTCCCTTGACATATGAACCTTTCATTTTCCTAGAAATACTTTCTTCTTGCTAGTACCACTTGAGACTTCCTAGGAGGAGATGGTTGCCACTTAATTTGCCCATCGTTTATCAATAGGGGATGACTTTCGTGCTCTGCCATATAAACAATGTTCTTTAGCTCCCAGAAATAACTATAAATTCTGATATAGTAAACTTCATAACAACACCCAAAACCTCCTTTC
Organism: Ondatra zibethicus; assembly: GCA_004026605.1. NCBI lineage: Eukaryota > Metazoa > Chordata > Mammalia > Rodentia > Cricetidae > Ondatra > Ondatra zibethicus. The sequence continues at coordinate 8,795 of PVIU01024080.1, forward strand.
ACATTATCACAATCATCATCCCATGCATGAGAGGCAATTTTCCACTTGTCACATTACTACTGTATAGACAAAGCAAGCTACCAGTTGTGGAGAGTTGATTATCTGGGATCTTCCATACAGTCTTTACATGGATTTCTGGGATGTTTCTCACACTAAAGCCCTGAGACTGTTATTGTCAAAATTTGACCAGTAGCAGTGCCTCTCACGGTTGATGATAAGAGTAGGGAGTGAGCCATCTGAGTCTTCTTGGATAGATGATTCCCTCACAACTCGTGCAGCATTCCTTTTAATTATGTGTAAAACATGGTACTCCTTTTGCTGAACTAAGTCTCCTGTCCTTTTACTCCTAGGAACTTTGATTCCTACTATCACCAAAAAGGAACAGAGGACTCATGGACTTGCCAGTGCCATGTTTGGGCTTCTGAGAACCAAAAGAGGGTCTTGCTTGTTATCTTTTCCTATATTTCTTCCAATTTCCTGTTGTTATAGTAAGCTTCGCTTTGCTCTACTGAATAGAGCTCCATGTTTCTTTTTGCCTTCACCTTCCTGAGACTATAGAGCCAGCTATTCCATTGTTCTTAGGTCTCAAGAAGACTGAGCACAAAGGTGCACTTTGTGTAGCAGTAGGGCTCTCTTCTATGATGGGTGGCAAAGGAGAGTAAGGGTGCTGATGTTGTGTGTGCGTGTGTTTATGTGTGTGTGTGTGTGTGTGTGTGTGTGTGTGTGTGTGTGCACGCGTGAATGCAGGATAGTGATCTCTTCTGAGTTTCCCCTAGGCTGAGAATAAGAATGAATTTTTGGCAGGGTGTAGGCCTTGTAGATATGCCAAGTGGTAGGGATACCTACTGTGAGACTGTTTCTTTTGAAGTGAGATAAACCTGAAGACAAGGACATAGCTTTTGTGATTGTTGGTGCTGAGATGATGCTGAACTGAGAACAAGGATGTGGCTTGTCGTTAACTCTGAGGCTTTTTAGAGTAGCAACTCTGGTACAGGGTACTATAGTCTCCTAATATGTGCATAGTGAGGTTGAGGCCCCATCTTTGGGTGATATCTCCTCTGAGGTATTCCAAGACTAATAACAAGGGCTGTTTTGTAGTAATGGCTAGGGTAGAGGGAGGATGAATGGAATTGGGTGGGGGATGGCTGAGGGAAAACACGGGAGAGGGCATTTGGGAGGGTAGTATATAGTGAGGGGAAGGTGATCATAGAGGATGAGAGAGTGAGGGAAGGTGCAGTAGGTAACTGGAAAGCAGAAGTGAGAAAATAAAGAGAGGAGGATATGAAGTGTTAAAAGAGAAGTGAAAGGAGGGATGGGAAAGGGACAGAAAAAAGTAGACAGATGAAGAATAAGAGAAGTGAAAGGGGAGAGGAAGGCAAGAGGCATGGGAAAGAAGGAAACTTAGGAAAGAGATGAGACTTGAGACAGGATATCTAAAGCAGGGGGAAGGAAGTGGAGCTAAGAAGGGAATGGGAGAGAGGAAGGAAGGCAACCAGGTGAGGAGACAGGAAGGGAAGGTGGGAGAAAAGAATAGCAAGCTGAAAAGGGAAGAAGTAGAAGCAAGGAAGGAAATGAAATTGGAAGGGAGGGATGTGGAAAGATAAACATATGGGAAGGAGAGCAAGGAAGAAGAGAGATCAATAGGTAAAGAAAGGAGGTAGGAACAGGAAAGGGAAAAAGCAATGAGAGAAAAGTGATGGAAGAGGAAGGGAAGTGAGAGAAAAGGAGGGGAAGTGGAGGGGGAAAGAGGAAAGATTGAGAAAAGAAGTGAGAGGAGGAAAGAGAGAACAGAGGAAAAGATGGAGAATAGGAAGAAGAGGAGAGGAGAACAGGGAAGAGGAGGAGAAGGTGAAAGGGTGATAGGGAAGAGGGGGAATGTGTGGACTATTCCTTTATACTGTGTGAATATGTCATTGAGATTGATTTAATAAAAAGGGTAAATGGCCAATAGCTACACTGGATTTGGGAGGCTGATAGAATGCAAGGAAGAAGAGTGGAGTCACAGAGCCACAAAGAGTTGGCAGCCAGATGCAGAGGAAGCAGGACATGTACAAAATATGACAACAAGCTATGAGACACATGGCAGTAAGTAAATAAATAGAAATGTGTTAATTTAATTTATAGGAACTAGTTAAAAACAAGTCTAAGCTAATTAATAATAAGTTGGCATGGTTATTTGGCAGCGGGCTGGCAGGGCAGAACTGACTAGTGGTCTGATGAAAAACATTACTGACAGAGGAAATTGGGGTGGGAGGGTGAAAAAAGAAAGAACAAAAGGAAGAGGGATGGGAGGGAGAACAGGGAAAGAGAGGAGATGGGAGGAGGGAAGGGAGGGAGGTAGGAAGAGAGAAAGGGTGAAGGGGATGGGAGAGAGAAAAGGTAAGGAGAGGATATATATGGAAAAGGAGGAGATGGGAGTAGGGATGAGAGGGAAGACGGATGGGAGGGAGAAGGGGAAGAGGGAAAGGGTAAAGGAGAAGGGAGAAAGAACAGGTAAGGGGAGGAGGAATGAGAAAAATGAGGATATGGGAAGAGGGAAGGGAGGGATAAAGGAAGGGAGAGAGGAGGGAAGGGAGGGAGGAAAGGAGAGGCAAGGAGGAAAAAAGGAAAGAAAAGGGAAGAAAAGGGAAGAAAAGGAAAGGGGAATGGGGAAAGGGAGGAGGGAAAGACTGGAAGGAAAGGAGGGAGAATAGGGAAGGATAAGAGGTGGTCGAAGTTGGAAGGGATTAGGAAAGAAGAAAGAAAGGAGGGGAATGGAAATGTTAGGAGGAGGAGGAAAAGGGAAAGGAAGGAGGGGTAATGGGGAGGGGAGGGAGGAGGAAATAGAGAAGGGAGGAACAACAAAATGGAGTGAGAAGGAAAGGGGGGAGTAGGGGAAGGAAGGTGGGAGGAAAGAAGGAAATGAGGAAGAAAGGATATAAAGGAAATTGGAGAATATTTGCAGGGGTGCAAAGTGAGAGAAAAACGCAAGGAAGATGAAGGGTGGTAGGAAAAGATGAGGTAGGAGATAGCGGAGAAGGGGAAATAGATAGGAATGGGGGGAATGTGGTAGATCCAACAACAGGCTAGGTTTGTTAGAGGGAAAGTTTGGGGAGTGACAAAGAAAGACTAAAGCAGAATGTGAAGAATTGAATGGCAAG
>PVIU01024080.1:12034-26232 GCA_004026605.1 Ondatra zibethicus
CTTGTAGACCAGGCTGGCCCCGAAATCACAGAGATCTGCCTGCCTCTGCCTCCCGAAATCTGGGATTAAAGATGTGCGCCACCACACCGTACACACCTTTAATCCCAGCACTCGGGAGGCAGAGGCAGGTGAAACCCTGTGAGTTCAAGGCCAGCCTGATCTACAAGAGCTAGTTCCAGGACAGCTAGGAGTGTTACACAGGGAAACCCGGTGCTGAAAAACAAAGCAAAACAAAACAAAAGGTTTGTGCAACCACTGCCCGGCTGGAGGACCTCTTCTTAAGTGAGCACAATACTTAGCTTGGGGATGGGGGTGAGGCTGGGGAGGAACAAGGAGGGTTCCTTTTTTATCTTTTCTGTTTGGTTTTTCAAGACAAGGTTTTTCTGTGTAATTCTGGCTGTCCCGAAACTCACTCTGTAAACCAGGCTGGCCTCGAACTCACAGAGATCTGCCTGTCTCTGTCTCCCGAGTGCTAGGATTAAAGGCGTGTGCCGCCACCACCCAATGGAGGGTTCCCTCTCCTGTGAGTGGGGTTGAGGGTACCATTTGCCATTTCATGGACCCCAGGGTTAGAGAGAGGAGCTTTCCTGGGGACAATAGACTGAGAACCGAGTGCCTTAAGAGGGGTTTCCGTTCTATAGTGGGTACCACACTCATTCTCATTCACCTACTCACTTCACTCTGCAATATTCTTGGCTTTGTTCCTTACTTCGGCTAGGGCAGCAGCCAGCTTTGGATGGAGAGCTTTACGGTGTCGAACTCACCCCCACAGGCATCCGAAGCGTAAAGCAGGAAATGAGAGCACGAACGCTAAGACCAACGAGAGAGTCCACCGGCAGTGCCACATCTCTGGCGCCCCCTAGAGCATGGGAGGTGTTACTCCCCCAGCCTAGCAGAAGACTCATTGGGTACATTGTAGCATTTGCGGCTATGCCCTCAGCAGTTCCAAGTTACTTCAAGATTCTTCATCTCTGTGAGCCTTCTCATAGAAGGCCGCCTGATGGAGCTTCTTTAGCCATAAACATACTTGAATAAAAGTCTGCAGAAAATGATATGGTGTTCTCAGGCCATAATTATCCTAGTCCCTATAATGGTTCCCATTTCTTAAGAGATTTCCTGGCAAATGCCACCTTCCTGAAAATTCGTTAAGTGTGCCTTCAAATATTAGAAAAAAATAGTTTTGTGTCTTCGGAGTGATTGGGTAAAAGAGCAGACTAAGAAGACAGAGAGCATAGACTAGGAGGTGGCTTTCAAAGAAAATGATTGTGATGTACTTAATTTCCTCATCATGCAGACTTGTTACTGCTGAAAAATTTTATATGCATATGTGTACATATGTGTATGTATAATCATTATTTTATATATATAATCATATATATAGAGAGGGGGGTACACCAATCAGACAACAATGGTCAGGAACCAGGCTTTTTTTTTCCTTTCTACATGTGGGACCCATGAGTGATTTAAACTCAGGTCCTCAGGCTTAGCATCAAACACCTTTACCTTCTGAGCCATGCAGCCATTCAAATTCTGAAATATTTAAAAACTGCAGGCAATGAGTTGAAGTATAAGAGTTTACAGATATCAATCATTTGAATACTTTGGATATTTCCATAGCACTTGCACATATAAGTGTTTATGTTGTTATTGGCATATTTGTTTTGGCATTTTGTTGTTCAAAGACTTCATTTAATTTGGTTCTTATTGTTCTGGCAAAAGATAATACCAGACACTTTGTGAACATTTTTTTAAAGTATTATTCAAGATATATTTAGGAGTAGTGATGAAAAAAGGGTCAAGACAGATTCAAAAGGCCTTGGAGCTAACTGAAGCATGAGAACAGAGTTTGGACTCCCAGTACTCAAGTTAAAAGCTGTGCATGGCAAAGTACATGGGGGAAGCAGAGATAGCAGGATCCTTGGGTCTTTCTAGCTGAATCAGTGAGCTGTAGGATCTCAGAGAGTGTTTTCAATCAAAAAGGGTGGAGTGGTTGAGGAAGATATCTGATGTTGACCTTTGGCCTCAATATGCAAACACATGTATGTATGCACAAATACATGCACATATTAACATACATGTTACACATACACAAATCTGAAATGTCAGCTTCACTGTAGGACATGCATAATCAAATCACCATCAGAAATTTACCTTCTCTCTATAACTTATTACTTAAGAATATGAGAGATAGCTGGGTAGTGGTGGCCTGGCCCACCTCTTTAATCCTAGCACTCTGGAGGCAGAGGTAGGCAGATCTCTGTGAGTTCGAGGCCAGCCTGGTATATAAGAGCTAGTTTCAGAACAGGCTCCAAAGCTATAGAGAAACCCTGTCTCCAAAAATAAAAAAAATAAAAAACAAAAAGAAAAAACAAACAAAAAGAATATGAAAGATGTGTATGGTTGCCCCTGAGAAGGGAAAATAGGTAAGATCTGAGTAAATTGGGAGTGGGAATGGAAGGAGAACATGATGGAACTGGATGTTGAGTTGGGGAAGAGGCAGAGAGGGAAAGCAAGGAAAGAGATAGCTTGATAGAGGGAGTCATTAAGGGGTTAGGGAGAACTCTGGTACCAGGGAAATTCCCAGGAATCCACAAAGATGACTCCAGCTAATACTTCTAGCAATAGTGGAGTGGGTGCCTAAACTGGCCTACCTCTGTAATCAGATTGATAACTAACTTAATTGCCATCATAGACCCTTCACTCAGTAACTGATGGAAGCTGATGCAGAGATCCATAGCTAAGCACTGGGTCAAACTTCTGTTATCCAGTCAAAGAGAGGGAGGAATGATTATATGAGCAAAGGGGTCTAGATCATAATGATGAAATCCACAGAGAATGCTGACCTGAGCTACTGGGGAGCTCACTGACTCTGGACCGACACCTGATGAACCTGAATAGGACTGAACTAGACCCTCTGAATGTTCTCTGGCTTGGGCAGTCTGTGAGGCTACTGGCAATGGGGCCAGAATTTATCCCTAGTGTATTAAATGGCTTTTTTGAGGCCCATTCCCTATGGAGAGATACAGCGGAGGGGAGGGTCTTGGTCCTGCTTCAACTTTGTTGACTCCCAATGGGAAGCCTTACCCCTTCTGAGGAGTGGATGGGGGGTTAGGTTGGTGGGAAGTGGGAAGGAGTGGGAGGAGGGAAGGACTGTGATTAGTATGTAAAATGAAAAAAATGTAAATAAATAAGTTTGTACTAAATTACAAAAAAGAATATGAGAATTTTACTATTTTATCAACTAGTTTTGTATTTTATGCTTTATTTTGCAATAAACATTTATGTTCTTCCAAAACTCATATCCTGATGTCTCTTTTCTTGTGTGTGACTGTGTTGGCTGGGTTTTTCTTAGTGAAGATGAGAACACTCAAAATGTTAATCAGTGTTTTTCTTTTACTTTGTACTGGGGTGTGCACGTGTGTGCACCAGTAGATGTCAACATGTGTATGTATGCTGAAGCCTACCTCAGTGATAATTCTTCAGGTTCCCTCCACTTTTTGTGAAATAGTCTTTCTCTGACCTGGAGCTCTCTTACTAACCCAGGTTGACTGGCCAGTGAGCCCTAGGAATCTTCCCACCTCAGCTTCCTTAGAACTGAGATTATAAGTACATTCTTCCCCAATGCCAGTCTTTTTTCTAAAAAAAAAAAGATAGTGGTGCTTTTTATTTATTCCTTGTGAATTTCATACAACATATTTTGATTATGTTCATTCTCTCCTCCAACTCCTCACAGATCTTTTCCCACCTCCCTACCCACCAAATACCACATTTCCTTTTTTAAAAAACAAAACAAAACAAAGGGACAAAATTCCTAAATGAAAACCATGGAGTCCAGTTTGTATTGGACAACTGTTCCTGGGTTTGGGGACTTCTTGGCATATGGGCAATATCCAGGTGTTACTCCGTTGAAGAAAACCGACTTTTCTTTGTTAGGCAGCAACTGAATGCCAATAGCTTTGTGGCTATGGGTGGGACTTAGTGCTTGCCTCCTCTCTGTTATGCCGTGATGTTGTCTGCTTGAGTTTGTGCAGGTCTTGTGCATGCTGTTACAGTCTCAGTGAGTTGATATGTACATTTTCCTGTTGTGTTTATAAAATCAGGTTTCCTTGAAGTGATCTACTACCTTTGGATCATTCAATCTTTCCCTTCCCTCTTCAGGGACGATCCCTTAGCCTTGCTTGATGAGAGATAGTTATATATACATAGATATACCAATTAAGGCTGTGTACTTCACAGTCCAATTTTCTGTATGTTGAACATCTTTTGGTTTCTGTGTTAACTGCAATAAACTACAAGATGATTCTTTGTAATGAAGGTTGAATTAAACTTTGCTCCATGTGTATAACAATGTCTTTAGGATTCATTTTATTGCTATTTTCATTTATCAGAATGTTAGGTTTCCTCTAGGGCCTTGAGTCTTTGGCCTTGTTGACAGTGTCAAAGAGCTCAACATAAGACCAGATACCCTGAATTTGATAGAGGAGAAAATAGGGAGAATGATTGAACTTAGAGCACAGGACAACATTTTCTAAACAAAAAACCCTGATTGCATAGGCATTAAGACCAGTAACTGATGAATAGAACCACATGAAACAACAGCAAAAGCTTCTGTACAGCAAAGGACACCATAATTCAAGTGAAGAGACATAACATAAAATGGAAAAATAATTTACCTGTCATACACTGTTCTTTTAAGAAAAATTTGGGTTCTGTGGATCAAATTAGGTTCTTATATTTAAAAGAGAAGAATTTTCCTGGTTGAACAATCTCCACAGTCCTTTTTGTATAATTTAAAAATGCATTAGAAACATAGTTTGGATTTGGGCTTATGGGGATAGTACATACTGGTATGCAAACTCCTGAAGTGGATGAATCAGGAAGATGACAGATTCAAGAGCAGTCCAGCCTACAGCATTGCTCTGGGTGTCCTAGTGCATTCATGCCTCTAATTCCAGCACTTGGAAGAAGAGGCAAAAGGTTCAGGAGGTGCTACATAGAAAGTTTGATATCAGGCTGGCCTGTATAAGACCCTGCTTCAGAAAAACAAATAAGTAAATAAATAAACAGAAAGTTAATTATTTAATATGTACAAATTATTATTTATTGATTAAAATCATGTAAATGAGAATTGTTTGTCAAAATAGTTCAAATGTTTTGTAGTATACTTATTTTAAAATCACTTTTAACATGACTTCTTTCTCTTCTTTCCTTCATCATTCCTTCCTACTTTTCTTCCTTCCTTCCTTTCTTCCTTCTTTCCTTCCTTCCATCTGTCCGTCCTTCCTTCCTTATTTTTTCTCTTTCTTTCTTCTGAACATGAACTAACAAGTTATTTATCTGAGACTCACTTTGTACTTCTGATCCTCCTGCCTCCTCCTCCTATATGATAGCATGGTCCAACATACATGGTTTATAACATACTTTAAATTACCTTTTCTATATTGTTCTCTTTAAATTTTTGTCACTTCTCACATTGTTTCCTTTTTTCCGAATAGAATTTTGATACAATCTTCACTGTCTTTGGTGGTAGCAGGAGCAGGGATATTAGCACAGACAGGGGCTGTGCCAAGGCCATGAACCCAGATGAGGCCCTTGGCAGTAGTCTAGTCCAGAATGACACTATGGTGGCAGCACAGGCCTCTCACATCTATATGGCCCAGCAGCGGCAGACACTAAAATAACCTTAGGTGGTGGCTGAGACCCCATCTGCATAGTCCTTGGTGGCAGCATGGGCCATGGATATCAACTCAGATTCCAACTGCAATTGGGCCACACACCCAGACATGGTCCTTGTCAGTAGCCAGTGCCGGATGTCATGCCCTAGCTGCCAGTACAGATCACTCAGATTTGCATGGTTCCAGCATCTTCATGGCCCTTGAATACCAATATGACCCCAGACAGCAGCCCAGATGGCAGCAGGAGCTTATGACATCAACACAGACCCTGGCTGTTAGCTGGGTCATGGACCCAGGCATGGCCCCCGTCAGCAGACTTGGCTTATATGACACCATGGCCCTGGTTGGCAGTGCATGTCATTCAGGTCTGTATGGCCTCACAGCAGCACAGCCCTCAGACACCAACTCTGCCACAGGTAGCATCCCAGATCTTGGACATCTGTGTGTCTCTTGGTGACAACCTGGACCATGAATATCAACACAGACCCAGGCTGCAGTAGGACCATGGGCCCAGACATGGTCCCTGTCAGAAGCCCAGGTCCAGAAGTCATCATGACCCTAGCTGGCATTACATGCAGGTCACCCAGATTGGCATGGACCCAGTGACAGCATGTCATCTGAGCCCAAACATATTCCCAGGTGGCAGGCCTGCTCCCAAATATGTGCTTTACCTTCGATGGTAACAAGAGCCACTGACATCAACATAGAACCCGACTGCAGCAGGACCACAGACCCAGATGCCCTCTGTAGTAGTCCAGGCCTGATGTCACCATGGACATGGGTGATAATGCAGGCCTCTTAAAATGGCATGGTCCCTGTGGCTGCACATCCTTTGGACACCTACACGGTCACAGGTGGTAGCCCCGTGTCCAGGTATCAACAGGGACCTCAGTGGTAATAGGAGTCATAGACATCACCACAGACTACCACGGCTGTGTCAGGACCATGGAATCAGACATGGCCCTTGCTAGCAACCCAGGCCCAAACAGCACCATGGCTCCAGGTGGAGAACAGGATACCCACGTCAGCTGGTTCCTCATTCACATTGACTCTTTAGAACTGTCTGTCTCATCAGCAAATGAGCCTTTCTGCATCTCTCTATATATCTCCTATTTCCTTACCTTATACTTGCTCACCATAATGGTACCCAATCACCCAACACTGGGCAGGCTCACAGTTGATCTCTACTTGCCTAGGGCAAGTATCCCAGGGTTATTATTAAATTTTTAGAAACATTTTTCTTGAGATAATTTAGTCACATTTAACAGTAAGAAACAATACAGAAAGAGCTTCTGAACTTGTTACCTAGGTTCCTTCAAAGATAGTATCTTGCAAAGCAAAACCAGAAAATTTATCTTGATATAATAAATTAATTTTGACCCTTTTTCCAAGTTTTATTTCAATGTGCATCATATCCATCTTTTCTCCTTCCTTCAAACTTACTTAAGTATTGAATATCAAACATAGAAGCATGTTATCTTGATTATAGAACCATAATTTAAAAGTCTGGCTATGGAGATAATATGCTACATTACCCTGTATTGTTTGTAATAGTGCATTTAATATATTAATAATATTAATGTCTTGCAGAAATGTAACCCTGTACTGTGAATTTGTGACATGTCAGTTCAAGTAGATGAAGAAAGATATTTCCATTTGTGAGAGAGGGTTTTGTTCCTCAGCTGTTGATTTTAATTTATTAATCTGCAGTCAATGTGATCAGCTTTCCCAATGAGATTTTGCTTTCACATTATTCTAGTGAGAGATTTATAATTAATGCTACAGGAAAATTACACTGGGATAATATTTAGTCAGTTTTTGTCAATAGGAAACACTAACATAACAATAGTTGATGAGTAAAACAACATAAGATCACTTTAGAATAAAGAGGTTAAATGTTAATTCCTTTACAAATAAATTTTTTTAGATGAAGTTCTATTTGGGTAGCACTCTCATCTTTGTTTAAACTCAGTGTTTCATTGTGACATGACTATTACTCATCATAAACTGTCTGTTGTACTTTAAAATAAATTCATTGCTTAAAAGAAGAAATTAATTTCACTATTTTAAAGTAGTTTTTCAGTTTTTACTTTCCTAAATTATTTGGCTTATTGTGATAGAAAAAAAGCATTCGGTTTCAAAAATTGTAAATGTCATTCAAAGAGAGTTTTCTTTAACACTAAATGGAAATTAGAAAGATAATAACCTCAGAATGAGGAAAATTTGTGCATCTTTTATTGATTATCATTGTATTAGATTGGAGTTATTCCCATCAACTTCATTGATTGTCAATCTGCTTTTATTTGAGTGTTATTTCCCCCCATTAAAGGGGCTTAATGTAATCCATGCCATAATACTGGGAATAATTTATTCTTGCTTTTTGTAGCAAGTGACAAAGTTCAGGCAAAAAACACAACCAAACAAAACAACATTCACACAGTGAAAGTAGGTGGGTTGAATAAGTTAAGAGAAAACAGAGGTTCCCAGTATATATAGGATTCACAGTATTTTATCTCTATCTGCATTTTTCTAAACCTAAGGAACTGATAATTTAACAATAGTTAAGTTTGGAGTAAAACAGTAGAGAAAAGATCACTCTTCATTCTTATTCATGCTCATTTTATTAAAAACAATGCCTTCTATAAAGCAAAGTAAAAAGTAAAGCTCATGAATAATAATTATCATTTTCTTGAGCATAGCTTGTCTATTGAAAAATATGTCTAAATTGAATATTTTCACCATGCACACCATGCCACTATGGAATGGCCTGGAGACTCCAGGTGAAACCTCTAACACGGAGAGCCAAACCCAGTCTCACCTACCTGCCATCCTGACAGCTACTCCGTCCACCATACAGTTCTGGCTGTGCACAGTGTCCTTTGAACTGGACACCGGATTAAGGCCCCCAAACCCAGTCTTCCCATACTCCAACACCCAACGTCACAACTCATCCTAGGAACCATACGGCATCCTGCAACCATGGCCCCAGATAAAGACCCCAGCTCACTATACCACTTTTTTCTGTTAGTTCATTTCTATTGCTATGGCTAAGGCAACTTACAAATTTGTGTTCACAGTTCCAGAGGAATAAGAGTCTGTCACCAGCATGGTTGAGAGGTGTGGTGATTGGCAGACATTTTAACTAGAACAGGAAGCTGAGAAGTCCCAGCTTAAGCTGCGAGCAGAAGGCAGAGCAGAGACTAAGAATGGTGCAAGTCTTTGAGCTCTCAAAGCCCAATCCCAGTGACATACTTCCTTCAAAAATACCACATCTCTGAAACCTAACCTAATATCTCTCCCAACCCGACCACTGTTCACTCCCTGGCCTCCAAAGGCTCATGGCCACATTGTAATGTAAAATATGTTTGCCCAGCTTTAAAAATTCCTACACAATTTCAGTTCCAACGCTGTTTAAAAATCCAGTTTCAAGTCTCTTCTCAGCTTTCAGACAATCTCTTAATGGCAGTCCCCTGTAAAATCAAATCACAAGTTACATACTTCTAGAATTTAATAGCACAGAATACACATTACCATTCCAAAATTGAGGATTGAAGACATAGTGAGGACATACCAAACAAAAATGAGACATAGTTTCAACAGGCAAACATTAAATCCAGTCCGTGTAAAGGGGCTTAAATGCCTTTTTCCTATAGCTTTGCTGACCACAAGATACATCACTGCCTTGAGATGGCTTTACTCCCTGTGTGCCTTTTTCCATGTCAGATATACCATATCTCTCACATCCCCAATATCTTAGAGTCTCCAATGCAAGCCAGGCTTCATTTCCACAGATTCATGCAACCACATTTTGGGTCCTCTTACGCTCTTGGGGCCTTCACACAGGGACTCCTTTGCCACACATACAGGGTCAGTGGCTCTCTAAGGCCTAGGGTGAACATTACATGACTCCTTTACTCTTGTATCCTTCATGGCTCTAAAGCCAGCATCACAAGGACTACTATACATGTAAATGGTGAGTTTTGTTGAGAAAAAAATCTCCTCATCCCTTCTCCTTATATACATTTGGATACAGAATATCCAAATAATGGATAAAATGGGAAATATGCCAACTCATTTAATATATTAAAGTTCGGAGTTGAAAGGAGAATGTAAATTGTGAGATTTTCAGAATAAAGGAGGAGACGTCCTTAATGGCAGCTTGATCTCAGTCCCCAGTTCATATTCATAAGTGCATTTCAAATAATGTTTGCTGACTAGTTCTATGGAGAGAGCATTTTATTCAGCATCAGATAAATGACTACAAGGAAGAATAGAATAGAGCCTACACACACCTAAGCCTACATAAACAGATGATAGTGTCACACATAACATTGTTGACTAAATTTTCATTCTGTCAAAAACAGCTTTTTATGGTATTGACAGCATAACAGTAAACAAGAAAATTTTCTCTTCCTGAAATTATAACTCTAATAGATGATATAACCAATAAATAAATCAGCAAATGAAATGAATACAACATATTCAAAATACCAGTAGTCATATCAATCAGTGAAGAGTGTTATGAAATCAATCCATCAATAAGATTCAATAGTTGAAAATAGATATTGATCCTAAATTAAAGTTGGTAAGGAAACTGTCTGTTTAATAAATCAGGAAGAAAAGCATCTTACATGAGTTCCTCATGTCTTTTAATTAAATTTGGTTTTTGAGACAGAGTTTCTCTGTAGCTTTGGAGCCTGTCCTGGAACTGGCTCTTGTAGACTAGGCTGACCTCGAACTCATAGAGATCTGCCTGCCTCTGCCTCCCAAGTGCTGAGATTAAAGGTGTGTGCCACCACCACCCAGTAAGTTCCTGATTTCTTTAAAAGAAACAGAACCACTGTTCAAGTTGTGAGTAACAACAGAAACATCACTTTGTTCCATTCTTCACTCCAGAAGGCATCTGAGATACTTTATGAGCATGTAGAGTCTTTATAAAGTTGAGAAATGCCCTAATCCTCTTGAGTGAGCTTAATAATTTCAAAAGATTAAAAAATATTTTGAAATCAATTACCCTGATATTCCAAATTGTTCTACACAGTTAAATAATGATAAAGTTTAGACTTTGTAGATTTCTATTTGAAATTGAGTCAGCAAGGACTCATTTTCATCCAAAAACAGGAGGTGATAAATAGCACAGAAAATGTTGAAAAATACTTGACTTCAGATCACCAATATTTCAGAAAGGTGAATTCCCAACATTGAATCCTTTAACTCAGGATTGGTATACTTTGTCTATTTGAGTATGATACTCTTTAGTTTGGAAAATGAAGTGATTACTTTTCACATAGCCTATATCCAGACCCTATCTCTTTCACTTTAGGTCAAGGTCCTAGCTGATATCTCTCTCACTATCTACTAGACTATTTTAACTTAATAAAAGTCAGGTTTTACAACAAAGTAATGAGAAAAGGAGGCCCAGCTCTTTGCTATGAGACAAGATTAGCCAAGAATAGAAAGGACATCTTTGTTAGAAACTATGACACTAAAGTACACCTTTTGCTACCTTTCTTTAGTTCTTCATCTATTTTCTTTTATAGCTGTTCATTGAATATCTGTGATTGCCATACATGAAGTTAGAACTGGAAAACCATTTATTTCCTTGAGAAATTAATATTCAAGTGGCAAAAGAAAATTCAGGTAGCTAAGCATAAGGAAGTAAATATTCAATATAGTTATACAACATACCAACAAAAATTGCTTGAAATTATGAGCAATTTCTTTGACTCAGTGTGGTGCTGCTTGTCTGTAATCACAGAACTCAGGAGATAGATGTTGCATTTTTCTCTGAGTTCTACACCCAGAATAGCTTCAAGACTGCTGGCTGAGATGATCAAGCCTCAAGAATACTCCAGTCATGACTTGACCACGATCCTAAATTTTCTTTGAGTCCCCATTGGATTATCAGCACCCTGAAGCAGCAGGAAGTAGACTAGAAACTACACCCACATTCCCCCCAAAAAATGGATTATGGATGTTGGTCTTTGTTTAGTGTTGGTTTCAAGTTGTTATTGATAATGGTGAGGACAAAAGCTAAACAAATGAGATTAGATTCAGAGTTCTTGTTTTGAAAGGAAAATAGGGGAAGTGCTGAGATAATGCCCTTGTATCCTTATTGGCCAGTAGTTAATGATAAGTCTAATCTAATAGGCCAAACAATTCATAATTAATATAAGCCTCTGTGTGTTTATTTGGGACTAAATGGCTGTGGGACCAGGCAGGACAGAAACTTCCATCTACAAATAGAGGTTGAAGGATCAAGACTTTAAGTTCAGCCTGTGCTATATAGTAAAGCCCTATCTCAAACAAGAAGAATGAAGAGCATGTTTTGTTTGCTTGTTTATTCTTTTGTTTGTTTTTCTTCATAGAAGTGGTGAAATAGCTAACTTCAGTAGGCACAGAAAACTAAAGATTAAGCAAATAGTACTGATTAAGCAAATAGTATTGATTAAGCATCAATATTAAGCAAGGTTCCCACTATATATACATTATGTATCTTCTCACATATTGAAGTATAAAATACTGATATTAAATGTATGAAATTATTATAAAACAACATTGGCATGAGCCTAATTATTAGGAAGCACTTAGATGAACCAGGACATGTGGCTATTTAGTTGGGAGCATAGCCCCAAGCCCCCAGGCCTGAGAGTTGTATTGGTCTGGATTCCAAATCCCAGCATGCCAAATCCTGACACCCTGAAGGAGTATGACAATTACATTTGAAAAGTGGTCCCCCCAAATACCTGATGCAAAACATTTGAGACAATTTTAGGTAATTTGAATAGAGACTCCATTGCACATAATTGCATCACTGTTGAGTTTGTTATGTGTAATACTAATATGTGTTATGTATGAGAATATCAATATTTTTAGAAAACACAGGGTAGAATAATTATTAGGAAATGCAAGGTAAAGTGTGTATTTTGTAGGATAAGCACATTTACAGTGTAATTACAATAAGTTCCATGAGAACTATATGCTATACATATAGGTATATATCCAGATAATATATTAAATTTACCTTTTGAAGAAAATGTTCATTATCATGTTACAGCACCCCAGACCTTCTCAGCTGACTGTTATTAAAGTGGAGTGTGAAAATAGATCATCCCATCTTCATAACATCATTATAAATTGAAAATTTTTTTGAAGACAGGTTCTTGCTGTGTAGCCTGGCCTGGCCTGAAACTCACTGTGTAAACCAGGCTGTCCTTGAATTCACAGAGATCTACCCAACTCTGCCTTTCTAGTGCTTAGATCTAAGGCCTGTACCACCATACGAGGTCCAAACAATTTCTTTTTAATCTTTTAATATTGATGTAAATTTGATTCATAGGCAACATTCCATACCAATTAAGAAGAGAAAAGGTTTCTGAGAAAGCAAAGGAAGGATAGCACAGTGAATTTTTGAAATAGAAAGAAATAACAGTCTCAAGCAAAGGAGGTTAAAGAAATTGAAATATTGTCCTCATTATAGAAATGCCACATATTATATGACCATACCTATCCTTCCTTCCTTAAAGATTCAATTTCTCCCCCCATGTTTCAAATAAATTGTAAAGTAGTATTACTTATAGTTATCATGAGTATAGTTTGGGTTGTGATAAGGAAGTCTCCGTAGTCTCAGTGGTATACAAGCAACAGAAATTTATTTATTGATATTCTGGAGGCTGGCAACCCAAAGGTTGAGAAATTTCAGTGTCTGTTAAGGTTTCAATTCCTGTTCTTCTCAACCCCCCACCCCCGTATCATTACATAGCAGAAGGTCCTAAAAAATTGAAAGGCTGCCTTATGAGAATAATAATTCAATTTTGAGAGATCCAATCTCAAATCCATGAACCTCCCTAAAATACTACTTCCTTAAAACCATTACATGGACACTGGGTTTCAAAATATGAATTGAGGGTTGTAGAAATAAATAAAAATATCACAGTGCTCTACATTAGAACATAAATTCATCTTGAATTAATCTTGGATAACAAAACTTACCTCTGATGCAGTAGTTAACTCACAACTTCCTTCACATAGCCTCCAATAAAAACTTTTCTGCTCTCTATATTTCACATATTAAGTGAGATTGTATGTTGTTTAAGTTATATTCTGGTTTATTTCACTAAGTATACCAGCCCCCATTGTCTATGTTATTACACATAGCAGGACTTTATTCATTAAAAAATAATTTATTGAGTTTTCAATTCCCATATGTATTTTTAATTTATTCTTTTTCCCATTCTATCTTTGTTTTATTATATTGTCATATTTTCTTTTTTTATTTTTTATGTTTCCATTCAAAAATTGACACTTCCTCCCCTTCTCCCATTCCCCTCCCACTCCCCCACCAACCCTCCTCCCTCCCCCTCCATCCTTAAGAGAGGGCAGGGTACCCTGCCCTGTGGGAAGTCCAAGGTCCTACCCACTCCATCCCAGCCTAGAAAGGTGTGCATCCAAGTAAACTAGAGTACCAAAAAGCCAATACATGCAGAAGAGATAGGTCCCAGTGCCATTATCTATGGCTTCTCA
>PVIU01024081.1:0-26129 GCA_004026605.1 Ondatra zibethicus
TGTTTCTGCTCTTGATTAAGGTATTGTGATTGTGTAGTTCATTAAAAATGTAACGTATAATTAAGAATCTATAATAGTCAAGCTTGTAGTCATGTTAGTTAGATTTTCTAGCTGTATAGAGATATATTTCAGTTAGATAGCTATTCTTCAAATCTTTCAGAGGCCTTCAGAATATGGCATTTAAAATGTTTTAATAACTTAGGACTTTTCATGACAATGAGACACATCTGCTCCTGGCAGCACCAGTTACTTCAAGAAGAAAATGGGCATCAAAGTGGCTTCTTCTGGAGTTGGTTAGCCATTTGGGCAAGAAGCTGCTCTTGCCTGAACTGCTTGACTGGGCTTGCAGAACCCACAGAGAAATGACTGCTGAACTTCCCTAAAGGTGAGATGATCCTTTGGGGTTCCTACTTCATGAGTCTGTGAGACATTCTGCAGGACACAGAAGAAAATGATTGAAACTGCCAATATAGGCAGAACTGTCTTTCAAATTTCCTGCTTCATGGAAAAGTCTGCTAGATACTATGGGCCTGTAGGCTGAATATGGATGCCCCAATGGTACAGAAGAACTTTGGGTAACTCCAGGCAGTAAGATGTCTCTGTCATTTCTAGAGTTTTGAAAGTTGCTTACAATGTACTTCCTGTTTACTTAGGTAATAGTATATCCTTCTGAAGTCTTTGATGGAGTTGAAGAATAGATAGTTATAGTTTTTCTTAGTTATGATAAAAGATAAGGTAAGTAAATTTAAAACCTTTTTTATTTAAACAGAAAAGGGGAGGTGATGTCAGAGTCCTCTCTGTGTGATGTGATTAACATTAATGAATAAAGAAACTACCTTGGCCTGTTGATAGGGCAGAACTTATGTAGGTGGAGGGACTGGACTGAATGCTGGGAGAAAGAAGGGTGGAGTAGGAGAGACGCTATGGATTCACTGGAGACAGATGCTGGGAATTTTACCCAGTAAGCCACTGCCATGTGGCAATACACAGATTAATAGAAATGGGTTAAATTAATATAAGAGTTAGACAATAAGAAACTAGAGCTATTGTACCAAGCAGTGATTTAATGAATACAGATTCTGTGTGGTTATTCTGGGGCTAAGTTAGCCAGGTGGCCGGGATGAACAAGCGGGCCCTCCTCCTACAGGAAAATGATGTTATTAAATTATAATCTCAAGAAATAAAAGAAATACTAAAAATTAATCAATAAAAATGAGTGTTATAAATACTAAAACAGTTAATTATACAAAAGGAGAAAAAGTTAGTGGAGAAGGGCTTAGGCTTGGAGGGCCAACAATATACAATATGGCAGCAGAAGTCTCTGAGGAAGTGACATTAAAACCTGGAATCTGAACAGTAAGGAACCAGCAATATAGACATCCAGCATGTAAACAGATGCTTGCCAACAGTCAGAAACACACCACAGAGTATCTGCATCTACAGGGACCACTGCCTGCAATTGAAACTATCACCTAAGCAGAAACTAATGAGGGTAACTGGGCATGTGGTATATTTGGTCTCTTACCTGTAAGCATTTCTGTACTTAATCAACACCTTTCTTCGTTGAATGTCCCTAGAACTCACCCGCATCCACTAGCCCTGTTTCTGCACTCATTCAGAGTACTCCAGGCTGGCTTTGCTGGTTGGGCTCTTTCCAGATGTTCCCTTGGCAAGCACAGAAAAATCCATGTGTCACAACAGGAAAGCCTCTGGAACTAAGGTCCAAGTCATAATCCTTCCCCATTTCTCCCTGGGGACTTGGCCATTACTCTGTAATTGGCAGAATCATTAATACAACAAAAGCTTCTGCCTTCTTGACTGGTCTCCTGAGATGCCCAGAAAAGAAGTCCAGAGCCAGAGCAGCTTTGACATCTAAGGTGGCTGTAGCAGTAAGCAGAGCCATTGCCAATGGGCTATTTTCACTGACTCATACCAAGAGAGTTTGGGGACTTGTACTTTCCACTGAGATATTTTGGAAACAATTGGGAGAATAAAATTGACTGTGAGATTTCTTGGTTTATAACATTTTTATTTAAAATTCATCCTTGTTCATATTAGAAGTTTTAGCCAAAATTAAAATATTGATTGTTCCCCCAAGTGTAGGGAATCTAGGATGATGTTGATAATGGTCAATAAAGATGATAGTAAGAAATCATTTCATTTTATGTTCTGCCATGTCACCTTATTTATCCAACTACTTAGTCTGATTATAAACTAGAGATCACTTTAAAAATTCAAGGATTTATTTAATTAGCTTTTATGTGGTCAATAAAGTTAGTGCTGCTCAGTTTTCTCTGAATACATTCTCATAGCTGGAATCTCTGTGGTAGCTGGTTGCCTTGTCCTATGCTTTTCCATTTTTGTCAAACCAAACTGGGTTGTGAAAGTATTGTTTCCATATTTATTGTCTATTTGTTCATTCAATGAATGTTTATTAAACACTCATCACATATTTTTCATTTTACTTGGAACTGGGAATGTGAAGTCAACGATGATATTAGGAACCTCTACATATACTCAGTTCCTGCTCCCTAGGGTAGACACATCTGTATTTGTATGATCATGCATTATGCCCACAGATATCTTTCATTTGAAATGCAAAACAGCTTTAATCTTTCTTGGTGGGGACCCATTAAGAGCGTTTGTAGAATTTATCATTATTATGTTTCAAAGGCTAAAGAAAGCTATTGATTTTAAGGCAAGAAATTTATTTGAATAGTAGACTTTATAGACATCTCCCTTGTAGACAGATTCATTTAATTGTAGTGCTTAGTCGTGCAGAATTTCACAGTCATTTTAAGTACTGAAATCATCCTTTTTTTCAAGTTAAATTGTAGTACTTTAGGTGTTATTTGAACCGGTTTATGAGCTTCTGTCGTGGCATGATGGGCCGACTGCATGGACTGAAGAACGCTGTTCTCAGATTTCATTATCTTGGGGCATCACCACCTCATGGGCTAAAATGAGTCATTTTGTTCACTGCATCTGCAGCCTTTGCTGAAATGGAGGTTATGGGATAACAACTTAAAGGCTAACTCATTAATGCTTGAGATGAATGAGGTAATGTGTCAGCAGACCAAATCCGTGCCCAGATGTGTTCAGCTAGAGCTCTGTATCTCTTTCCCAGGTTGTGATGTAATGATGGGGATGTCTTTACCCATTGTCACTGCCTGTCCACATCTGAATGATGTGGAAGTGATACCTTCTAAGCACCCATGTGCTATCAATTCCACAAACTCCAAAGGTCTCACAGAAGTCAGAAGCAAAATTCTGATGATACCATAAAGTGTGTAATTCATAAGGATTCTACCCACACACCAGTGAGGTCCCTGTTTTTCTTCAGAGGTGCTTACTAGGGAGTGCAGCACGATTCTAATTGTCTGATGGTGCAATGGAGTAAATTAGTTCGTTAAATTGTGAAGGTTGTGAATTTATGGATAGCTGAGAGTATTTCCATCTTCTCATTGTGGAAATGGGTGACCTTTCTAAGGTTAATTTGTTTCTCCATCTGTGCAGTAAATTTTGGGAGGACGTGAGGAACAGGCTTGATGACACACAAATGTGCTTCCACGTTTTCGTATTGCTGTGCTGATGACTTGATCAAAGAATTACCTGTACCAGAGGACAGATTAGATGGCCATCTTTTCACCAGTCTCCAGGGAATGATGCCAGGATACTCAACTCTTTGGAGCCTGGAACACAGAAGTTTTACTGTCCTTCTTGAAATGGGTGTCCTTCTTTATTATGATGTCATCTTTGCCATTTGCTCTACCAAATTAAATCATCTTCTACTTTTTTCCTGGATTGTAAATGGGCACTGTGTATCTCAGAGATTAAAATTTAAAATTACATATATTTAAAAGATTTATTGAGCAAGTCTGTACAAAGAACTGTGATAAGTTCATTCACATGATTTTGTGTTCTTTCTGCAACTAGCTATGAGATAAGCACTGTTTTAATTTGTAGTATGAGTATGAGCCTGTAGTTGGGGTTTCTGTCCCACCTGGTCCCCCAGCAGTTTACTCCCAGAGAAAAATCACACAGAGAGTCTGCTTTAGGTTATAAACTGATTGGTTCATTAGCTCAGGCTTCTTATTAGCTCTTGTAGCGTACATAGCCCATTAATCTTATCCATGTTAGCCACATGGCTCAGTACCTTTCTCAGAGGGGCAGGTCACATCCTTCTTCTTCGGTGGTCCAGGCAGATGTGCCAAGGGAGCTTCCTGATTCCCAGAATTCTCTTATTCTCCTTGCTCTGCCTCTACTTCCTGTCTGGTTGTCCCACCCATACATCCTGGCTAATGGCCAATCAGCGTTTATTTAAATCATGATTGACAGAATACAGACATTCTCCCGCACCATTAATTGCTATTTTGCAGATAAAGGAAGGGAAGTTCAGATAGAAGATTGCACAGTTCGTACCTAATCAAGCTAGGAATGTTTTCAAAGTCCTTTTAACTCTATAGTTTACCCTCTTTTGCTTGTAATACATTGATATAATGTTATAAGAAGACATCTGGAAAATCAGTTCAGTCCTTCTCTTTAAAACAAATGATTCTCAATTCTAGTGGGATATCTAAATCTCCGTGGAGTTTAGGGAAAGATAATTCTTATCTTCAGATTTTCTTGGAAGTGTTCTGGACTAATTTTAAAGTCTTCTTTAAAAGGTTTTGGGGGTTTCATACACAAGAACTGTATTGATATCATTTCCACTCCTGTTCCTTCTCCAACTCCTCCCAAGTCCCCTGACTCATTCTCAAATTTATGGCCTCTTCTCTAATTACAGTTGATATATATATAATACATAATATATAATATAATAAATATTATATATAATATTTAATGCTGTTCATATGTATACATTATTATATATAATCACCTTATTATGCAATAGCACAGTGAAATTTCTTTTTCCATATAATTGTAACTTGTTACCCATTAACCAACCATTCAGCTTCTCTTTGTGTCTGCTTTCTCATGCCTCTGGTTACCACCATTTTACTTTTGACATCTAGAGATCAACATTTTAAAATTTCACATATCACTGATAATATGAAACATTGTCAATCTTTGCTTGGCTTGTTTTCATTTAAGGTCATGATCTCCAATTTCATGCAGCTTGTTATGAATTTGAGAATTTAAATTTTATGGCTGAACAGTATTCTATTATACATGTGTACAGTTTTTATCTGTTAATCAGCCTATGCTGATAGATTCTTGGTGACCTTTACCCACCGCCCTCTATTATAAATTGTGAACTGTACTCTTACGAACCTTGGATTATTGATATCTCTTCAATATACTGACTTTTACTCATTTTAATAAATACCCACCAGTGATATTTGTGAGGTTTTATTTTCAATTTTGCGAGGAAACACCACAGTGATTTCTATAATGTCTGTATTAATTTATGCTTCCACAAATAGTGTATAAGTCTCCTCATTTTGTACATTCTTGTTAGCATTTTCTGCATTTCAATTATTCGGGATTGTCCATTCTTACAGGAATGAGGAATATTTTATGCTCATGAATTTTATTTTGGTCCTTAAAATTTATTTATTAACCCTGTATGAAGACTAAAATTTAATAACATTTCTCAAACAACATGCCAACTAAATGTGTGTGTGTGTGTGTGTGTGTGTGTATGTATAGACAAAGTAGGGAGGTGAAATTAAAACAACATAATTTTCAGCATTTGATGGACCTTGGTTTAAATTCTGGAGTCAACGTTGTATCTCTATAGATTGATTGACAAGAATACAATCCAATTTTTGTATGTTCACATTATGTAGAGGTGCATGTGTTTGTGGGGGGGTGGTACACATACATATGAGTATATGTGCAGACCTGAAGTTGAAGATGTATTAGCAGATAATGTTTCTGGATGTACTGAAGTTCACTGGTTCTGGCTACTCTATCCAAATTGTTCAGGGAATCCCTTGTTGTAACATGAGGGCTGGCTTGTTGGGTTTTATGTCCTGCCCAGTCCCCCAGCCATTTAGGTCCCAAGGAAAATCACACAGAGAGTCTGCATTAGGTTATAAACTGATTGGCCCATTAGCTCAGGCTTTGTATTAGTTCTTATACCTTATATAGCTCATTATTCTTATCTATGTTAGCCACATGGCTCAGTACCTTTCTCAGTGGGGCAGGTCACATCCTGCTTCTTCGGTGGTCTGGGCAGGAGTCTTGGGAAAAACTTCCTTCTTCCCAGAATTCTCCTGTTCTCCTCTCCCCACCTCTACTTCCTGTCTGGTTGACCCGCCTATACTTCCTGCCTGGCCAATCAGCGTTTAATTAAAACATGATTGACAGAATGCAGACAATTCTGCACCATCTTGTTACTGCCTCCCAGCTCTAATATTATAGACAGTAATGAGACCTACCTGGGTTTTTATAATAAGTGCTAAGGAATCTAAACTCTGTCCTAATACCTATATTGCAAACACTTTACCCATTGAACAATTTCTCCAGCCTCATGAGTTATTTTCCTATTTCCTGTTCACAAGGAGCATGATGACTCCTAATTTTCCATTTCTTAACAAGGAGTGAAGAAGACCTTGAGTCTCTTCCTCAATTTAACAATGAAGTAGCAGTCTTTACACAATACTTAAGCCCTGTTACCTTTGTTATGGAATCTTGACCATCAATGAAATGGTAATTGAGAGTCTTAGACAAATCCAAGGTATCTTATCATGCAAAGGGGATTTCAGAGATGACTATAAGTACCTTCATTTCCCTACAAGGATATGTGGCAGAACAACCTCAACTTCAATTTTCATAGTTATGAGTTTTTTTAATGAAGGATACTCTTTCTGTTTCTTTCATAAAACATCTGCTTGTCCTGAGTTTGTCTAGTAGTATTATGACATTTCCTTCATCAACTATGTAAGTATATAAGTTTTTCTGAATATCAAAACACTGGAAAGAAATATAATAATATTCACAAGGTGGCCAAAGGATGCTAAATGTTCTATAATACGTAAGAGTGTGCTGTGTAAGTCTCATGGCAAAAGTGTCTCAACTTAAATGTCAACAACACCTTTTTAGAGAAATAATAGTATGCAAGCCGGGTTTAATATTCTGGCCTTTCCACTACAGTGGCTGTTATCTACCATCACACACTTCCTATTGAGCTGCATTAAAAGGAACTCTTAGTCCATTTATCAAACAGGCACTCCTGTGTCTTTGCTGTAAAATAAAATGTAATCTTTAACTTTAGAGAGTCACCAATATGATTGGAAAACATGCAATTGCACCCAACAGTTAGGAATATTTCTCAAGCAGCATACCAATTAATACATATATCCATCCAAAAGTAGAGTAGTATAATTAAAATGACATAATTTTCATAATCTGAAAAAACTATGCTAAATTCTGGAGTCCAAGTTGTATTTCTGTAAGAACTTAAATAAGATAACCAACATTTATATTGACTTGTATGTGATCCACAAAATGGAATATTTACATTGTATGGTCTAGATCATTATTCACAATAATTATTTATAATAATGTATTTTACTTAATACAACAATAGTGACAGAAAATGTCCAGTAAATAGCATTTATGATTATAAGAACATAATGTAAGTAAAAGTATTTCTCTCTATGGGAGTAAAATAGTTTTATATATGTTATCACTTGAAACCAGGAAGTAAAATACAAGCCTTAAATGAGAAAATATTGTAAATTGTCTTATTTACCTTCTAAACAATTCGCTCATTTTGGTTTTACTATCAATTCAAACTTAATACTTGGCTATTGCTCTATATAGTTGTTTAAAGGTCATACTTAGTAAAAACATAATACATTTCGGTATTTTGAGAGAAAGAATGCATTTTAACAGCATAACAAACTAATTATAACTAAGTTATAATCATAGTTCATTTCATTCAATAATAGCAGAATTTCATTACCAACATAGAATTACTACCACTACTGCAAGTACAAGACTTTAAATTCTCTTTGGTTGTTTCCTAAAGATACTTTTCATTGTTCAAAAAACATCTGTCTCAGTCATTGTGACATAAATATGCTGCTGTTTATACAATGTATGTGTCTAAAACTTATGTTTTCACAAACTCAAAGAATTCTTGTGGGTTACAGGGAGCTGAACTGAAGGATTCACCTTAAATAGCTCAGATAAACCTCTCTCAATTCCCTGGTCCTGAAGAGTTTTTTCTTCTAAACTTCACTTTGTCCTCTGCTCTGCCAATGCCTTGCCAGGCCCAAGACACACCAGACAGTTCCACACCACAAATTCTAGACAGGAGTAAAGTAATCAGTTACCCCAGGATGTGACCAGCACCCAGCTTTCTCAGGTCCCCCAAGAAAGACTTTGACACCACCAAAAAAGCAGAAAGCAGTCTTGAGAACCCAACGTCCTAATCCCTCAACCTGCCATACCTAACTCCCTACCTTTTTATTATAAGAGAAAGGTAGGAATGTTGTAAAAGTAAATCTGCTGGCCTGGCCTGAAACCTAGGTACCCCATCCCTTCAAGAGACCAGCCCCGCCGACCCCCAATCTCCCCCTCCCACCAAGGCAAGAGGATCTGCTACTTCCTCTCCAGTCAGCTCTCTGTCCTCCTTCTTCTGTAGAGACAGCTTTTGCCTTTGTCCTTTCTCTCACCTTCCCCCTTCTTTCTTCTCTTTCTCTTTTCGTCTCTCATTGCAAGTAAATAAACTCCATACCCCCCAAAAGAATGTAGCATATACCAAATTGTAAGAAATATGAAAACATTGCAATTGCATAAATATGGCTTGTGATCACAGTTGACTTATAGTAGAAAACTATAACAGAAAGTCATGAAGAATATGGTATATACTCAATCATAAGTAGATACTAGCTATAAACAAAGGATATTGAGCCTATAGTTCATAATCCTAGAAAAGCTAAGTAACAAGGTGAACCTTAAGAAAAACATATATGGATCCACCTGGAAAGACTAAATAGAACAGATCACCTGGCAAAATTGGGAACATAGGGTTGGGGGGAGAAGGGAGGGTAAAAGGGGAAGAGGAGAGGAGAAGGGCATGGGTGAGCAGAGCTTGAGGGAATGGGATAGTCAAGATGGAGGAAGGGTAGAGATGAGAGCAAGTAAAGAGATATCTTGATCGAGGAAGCCATTATGGGGCTAGCAAGAATCCTGGCTCTAGAGAATTCTCCAGGAATCCACAAGGATGACCCCAGCTAAGACCCTAAGCAATAGAGGAGAGAGTGCCCAAAGTGGCCTTGCCCTGTAGTCAGACTGATGAATAACTTAAATATCACCATAAAACCTTCACCCAACAACTGATGGAAACAGAGGCAGAGACCTGCATCGGAGCACTGGACTGAGCTCCCAACTCCATTTGAAGAGTGGGAGGAGTGAGGATATGAGCAAAGAGGTCAAGATCATGATGAGGACACTCACTGAAACAGTCTACCTGAGCTAATGGGAGCTCACCAACACTAGCCAGACTGGATAGGAACAAGCATAGGACCAAACTAGCCCCTCTGAATGTGGGTGACAGTTGCATGGCTGGGGCAGACTGAGGAGCCACTGGCAGTGTCACCAGGATTTATCCCTACTTCTCATAATGTCTTTTGGGAAACTATTCTCTTTGGATGGATACATTGCTCAGCCTAGATATAGTAGGGAAAACCTTAGATCTTCCCTAAAGGAATGTGCCTTACCCTCCCTGTTGAGTAGATGGGGGCGTAGGGCTGGGAGATTAAGTGGAGGGAATGGGAGTAGAGGAGGGAGTGGGAACTTGGATTGGGTATGTATAATGAAAAAAGATAGTTTGTTTGCTTTTCTAAAAAAATGAAAAAAAACAATAAAAAAGAAAGGTTAAAAAAGGAAAATTATCAATCACTTCAGAATTAAAGTGTACTCAAAAATAACCGTGCATCAAAGAAGACGTTTCACAGAAAATTAGAAGATATTTAGTCTGAAGTAAAAAGGAAAGTATCAAACATCAAAATACATAGCAATATTTGGAAGCAATGTGGATAAATTAAAAACTTTGTATAATGCTAGTTGGCAAGCAAAATGTTTCAGCTACTTTAAAAAATGTAAAGGACATTATGAAGTTATTTCAAATACTCACAATAGTTTCACCATGTGATCAGGAGATCCCATTTCTGAATCTATGTCCAAAGGAATTTTCCTGAAATGAGTCCTATAATGTTGTCCTGCCCGGTTGGCCCAGTTGTTAAGTCCCGAAGAAATCAGACAGAGGTTTACATTAGTTATAAACTGATTGGCCCATTAGCTCAGGCTTCTTATTAACTCTTATAATTTATAAAGCCCATTATTAGCCATTATTTTTATCTGTGCTAGCCATTTGCCTCAGTACCTTATTCAGAGGGGCAGTCACATCTTGCTTCTTCTCTGGTCAGGTCAGGACTGCAGAAGAATGGGCTTCCTTCTTCCCAGAATTCTCCTGTTCTAATTGACCCACCTCTACTTCCTGTCTGGTTGTCCCACCTATACTTCCTGTCTGGCTACTGACCAATATTTAAAATATGATTGACAGAATACAGACCATTTTCCCAAACCACTACAGTTTCATGTTAATTTTAGCACTATTCCTAATAGTCAACATGCTGAAATTGTGTTCATCATGCATAGTAATGAACATTAAAGATAACATGAAGACTGTGTGATGGTTTGTGCATGTCATTTTCATAATCTAAAGCCACTTGAGGGACAGGCCTCTGAGAATGCCTATGAGGGGTTGTCTTGGTTAAGTTAATTGAGTACTTTTGTACTCATAAAATAGTTCATGTCTTTCCTCTCATTAGAGAAGCTTCTGCTCTTTTCTTTCATTCTTTTCTTTTTTCTCTTTTGATTTTTGGGTTTTTTTTGAGACAGGGTTTCTCTGTTTAACATCCTGAGCTCTTCTGGAACTAGCTCTTGTAGACCAGGTTGGCCTCAAACTCACAGAGATCCACCTACCTCTGCCTCCCAAGTGCTAGGATTAAAGGTGTGTGCCACCACTGCCTGGCTTAGAGAAGCTACTAAGGTAGCATCTCTTCTTTTTTTTAACCTATTTTCTCCCCCTCTATCTCTCTCCCTTACTTTCCCATATCCTTCTCTCCTTTCTCTTCTATCTCTCCACCATATTTATCTCCTCTCTACATTCTCTATCCCCTCTTCCCTGTCTTGAGGGAATGTACTCTTGATAAGTGAACAAGTACTTTCTTAAGTTGCTTTATTAAGAATATTTATCACAGCAACAAGAAATGAAATTAAGGCCAACCAGGATAAAATACTAAAAGATAATACCAGGTGTGGTGGTGTGTAATTTCAATACTTGGAAGATTGAGGAATGAGAATCACACATTTGAAGGCATCTGAGACTACATGGTAAGATCCCTTCTCAAAATGAAAACATTTGCAAAATATGTATTTAATATTCGATGTTTATCCAGAATATATGCATAAATGAGCATTAAGCAGTAAAAGACTATTATACTCCAAGAAGTAAAAAAATGGCAAAAGACAACACACATCTCACTAAAGAGGTTCCAGGAAATTCATACAGGAAAGGATGTCCAACATCAGTTAGCCATTAAGTGAATTCAAATTAAAACCAAAGGAAGATAACATTGCACATTTATTAGGATGTCTTTAAAATACTGAACTACAAGTTGTGGGGATAATATGAAATAAATGGAACTCATATGTTGCTATTGTGAATGGAAAGGGGTATAGCCATTTGAAAATAACAGATTGGAAGTTGATTGCTACATTGAACATGCATTTATTGAATGTTTAAGGAATAAAACTATTGATTATAAGCAATAAAGCTACTGATTGTTTTTCTTAGAGACTTAAACTTTAATCCAAGACAAACCTACACACAAGTGCTAATAGAAATTGTATTCATTATACTGGAAAACTGGGAATACCTAAATATCTTTCAATGAAATGAGTAAGTGGTTAAAAATTGTTGTACATGTATGTGGTGGAATATTATTCATTCACAAATTTGTACACTTTTTTCTTTTTAAATTAGTTCTTTGAGAATTTTGTACATTGTGTTTTTGTGTTTTGATACTACTATTTCCTTGTCAGTTCCTTCCAGATCCATACAATTCTCATACCCACCAGCATTTATGCAGTCCTTTTTAAAAAATTTAAAAAATACATTAAGTCCGATTTGTGTTGTCCTTATAATCTTGAGTGTGCAGCCTTCAAATGGAGCATGGTCAATTTACCAGAGGCTACATTCTTAAAGTAAGCCAACTCTCCCTGTCCTGCCAACTATCAGTTTCCAGGAGCTCCTCAGTTAGGGATAAGATTTGTGCCCACTTCCACTTTCTGTGCTAGCATTTGGTCTGGCTTGAACTTGCACAACTCTTATGCATGCTGTCACAACCACTGTGAGTAAATGTGTGCAGATTTCCTGGGGTATCCATAAGATATGTTTCTTTGTAGTCACCCACTGCTTCTCAATCTTAAACTCCTTCTGTCCCATTTTCTATAATGATCCATGAGATTTGGAAAGAGGGGGCGTGATATAAATGTCCCATTTATGGCTGAGAAATCCACAGTTTCTTAGTCTCTGCTAGAAGACAAGTCATAGGTCTCTGTATTAATCACCCTCTACCACAACTAGAAGTTTACATAGGTTGACAGATATATTAATCTATAGGCATAATAAGAGGTCATTTTGAGTTGGCTTAATGCTATATCCATTTTGCAGAATAATAGTGGTAGATTCTCCCCTAAGTCATAGGTCCTTGGCCCAATAATGGTGCCAGGAATAGTACTTCTATTGTAGAATGGGGGTTGAATCTAAAAAAAAAAAAAAGTTGATCATGCCCATAATGTTCTTGTCAGTATTGTATCAGCGGACAACTTTTGCCAGGAATGTCATTATTGTAGCTCACATGGGTCACAGCTGGGATTTCTTTTCTACACCAGTTGCAGGCATATCAACTTACACATGTGGCATCCAGGTTAGTTCTGGCTTTATTTCTCCATTGTTTATGGTCAAGTATAAGATGTCATCAGCAACATGGTCTTACTATCAAGTTCGTGAGGGTAAACAAGAGCAAGAGCAATAGAAAGCACCTATAATGTTTGACAATCTATGGGATCCTACTGACAAACAACTCCAAAATAGGTAACCCATTCATGTTACCCTGCGAGGTCTCGTAATAATATTGTCACCAGTTACAGACTAACACCATTTTAACTCTTTTTATAAGTTCATATGTGTGTGTATTAGGAAACTTCTACAGTAGTGAGTTTTTATATAACTTTCTTAGAAAAGTCTTTAATGTTAATTTACCCTTCTCTGTATTCTCTCTGCTACCATGTCTTTCCATCCCTCACCTCAATCTAACCTTTCCTGTTCCATTATTTCCCTTTCACCCTTTGGGCCTCTATGTCCTATACACCCTTAATTGAAAATCCCTCCTCATGGCTTCATACTAACTTCCAGAGCTCTATGAGTATTCCAAATGAAATACTGCCTTGGAAACACCCAACTTCTCAAACAAGTGCATGTAAATATGGAGTGTATACAAAGAAGAAAAAGACTATGTAAATCATTAACACCAGGGAGGTCAAGATGATTGTGACTGTTATATTGTGAATGAGCCTGAGTAGTGAGCAAATGGAAAGTGTGGGGAAACCAAGGAGTATGAGTGAAAAAGGTCATCCTAGGGCCTTTATGAAGTCTGTCCTGAGCTATCTGTGCACTATCACAGCAATGGAGTCTGATAAGTTTAAACTTGATTACACAAAGAAGTGTTATTTTAAGAGGAATTTGAGCACCAGACACACAGGATTTACAGATTACTTAAGTTCATAACAAGTTGAATATAAAGTGAATAGCTTACCATCTATAAAATAGTTCCTCACTATCATTATGATTGGAGAGATATAAGGTCTTTAGTTCACTCTAGCTAAAATAAACATTAATTTGCAAACTTCTGGTTCACACACCGTGTTGACTTTGTTGCTGTGTGAAAGGTTTCATAATCTCTGTCAGAAATAAATGAAATGGTCAATAAAGCTAATCCTAATTTTAAACTCTTGGAAAACACCAAATAAGTGATATACCATCATGATAATTCCTATTTGATGAAATTCTTCCAGATCTCAAGTCACAAATATGTAGAGAGAAAAGTCAGAGTTCTGGAAACACATATATGAAATTAAATGCCCCATAGTGCTATAGTTCTACCATCATACATGCCATCTTGGGCTTCATGATTTTACCTTTTGGAAATTTGGTTCTGTAACATCATCAAGTATAAAATATAGCTATGTGAATTGACGAAGATATAACAATTTTAGAAAATTAGAAGAGACCATAATACAGGACCTTATTTGTACAAAGCTATTTTAATAATAAAAACTGAACCTATCTCTAGACATCAAGAACATCTTCAATTGATGGTACTGGTGTAATAAAAAGCAAAGCCTCTGATATCGAAGGTGCTATCTCTCTGAACTTATATGCATTACAGGACTATGTGAAGATGCTCATTCTAAGTCTTGTTTAATAAACATTTCATTTGAACAGGAGTAAAGAATAATGAATGGATTCTGAAAACACAATATAGTCTATCAAAACTTTGTTTTTCATATATTTTGATTTAGTACTGGATAACCAATTGTGGAGGCAGAAAGTAGTCTTTATCTTCAGCAGGTGACCACCTCAAGATGGTATCATGACGGCACATGGATCTGTGATCTGATAAAAGCATGAAGACTGGAGAAAGTCTTATTGGAATTGGTGAAATGAAGGCGTTCAACATAATTCAAAAATTATTTTCTCATAAAATAATTATGAGAAAGTAAACTTTAAAAAATAAGAAATGTTATGAAAGTACAAGTTACTGAAGAAAGGAAATTGGAAGAGAAGTGATTGAAGATGGCTAAATTGAAGACCATAATTAAAAAGTTTTCTTTATCCAACTGCCAGTATGTCTCTTGGAGTTGTAACTAGGGAGAATAAATGTTCACAGGTAGTCACAACACCACCTCCCTTACTACCACCACCAACACCATCACCACCAGTACCACCATCACCATCATCACCATCATCTATCAATGTGAGGAAAAAGAACAAGGTACATAGGATGCTGAAGATGCTCATATTTGCTTTGGGATGCAAGAAAGAAAAGAGCAGCATTATTCTTGAAGAATAACTTTACTAAGACATAATGGCAGAAATGTAGGTGGGACAGACAAATAAATTGAGACCGAAATCAAACATGTTACTCACTATGATGACAATATGCCATATAATGGACAGCCAGAAGGTGAGAGATTTCATTTTTAAAAAATGCCACTGAGGATCTTTTGGAGAAGGAAGCTTCCCACCATGCTTGGAATGTTTTCCTCCTCTGTTCTGCAAAGACATCTGGCAAGGAATTATTAAAGCATGGGCTCAGAGATCTGTTGACTGAGGTTTCTGTCCACCTGGTCCCACAGCTGTTCAGTCCCAAAGAAACACACAGAGGTCTACATTAATTATAAACTGGTTGGCCTATTAGCTCAGAATTCTTACTAATTAATTCTTACATCTTAAATTAGCCCACTATTCTTGCCTATGTTAGCTATGTGACTTGGTATCTTTATCAGTGGGGCATTCTCATCTTGCTTCTTCTGCAGCTGGGTGACAGCTGCAGACTGAGTCTTTCCTCTTCCCAGAATTCTCCTGTTCTCTTTGCTCCACACCTACTTCCTGATTGGTCACCCCACCTATACTTCCTGCCTGGCTACTGGCCAATCAGCATTTTATTAAAATACAAGTGACAAATCTTTACAAAGTATAAGACCATTATCCCACAGCACTTTTCCTCCCCTATTTTTCAAAACAATAATTCTGACTCTAATATCCCTTGTTTATCTTTCTTCCTGATAATTATCCATAACAACTTGTAACAAACACTCTAAACAAAGAAAAATATCCATAGTCCATTTTTTGGGAATGTGGGCATAGTTTTCTAGGCTACTTCCTGCTGATTAGGGGCACTGATAATCTTATGGGGACCTTAAGAAAATTTAGAATTATGATCATGTGCTGTCTGGAGTATCCTGTAAGGCTTGATCATCTCAGGCAGCAGTCTTAAATCTGTCTGGATGTAGAACTCAGACATCTGGGCCATCCGCTCCTATTGGAGATTTCTTGGGGAGGGGGTCTTCCTTGATCAAACCTGATTTTTCTAAGCACAGAATGAATCCACCCCCTCTCATTTTCTGTGGAAACAAAAACAAAACCTCTTCTCCAAAGTAACATATCTTTTGACTTAAGTTTTGAAGTCAAGGCATTTTCAAAATATATTTGTTGGATTAATCCAGCAGCATTTATAATCAAATGTCTTTTAGCAGCTGTTGCTCCTTCCTCAGCAGTCATACAATTCAAAGACTACACAATAACATACAGTATCCAGACTCTCTGTGCATTTTTCATCTTAATGTGGCTTTATTTTAAACTCTATTTCTTTTATTTTATTTTTAATTTTTGTTTTTGTTTTGAGACTAGGTTTCTCTGTGTATCTTTGGCTGTCCTGGAACTCACTCTGCAGACCAGGTTGTCTTTGAAATCACAGATCTGCCTGCCTCTCTCTCCCAAGTGCTGGGATTAAAGGTCTGTGCCACCATACCCAACCTCTCTCTCTCTCTCTCTCTCTCTCTCTCTCTCTCTCTATATATATATATATATATATATATATATATATGATCTTATATGATCTCTATATGATCTTATCCTTTTTCTTTTATCTCCCAAGTCTACATATATTTTAAAAACAGTCTAAACCATTTAGAGGATTTTTTCATCCGTATCTATCTTTACTTTATATCTCTCTTTTTCTGACCACATGAGTCTTTAATTTGCTAAGTGATATGGATAGGATTAAAGCCGTGGCTTTGACAACTAGGTCCACCCCATTCCTTAGCTTTCTGAGAGTCTAGCTTCATGACAAAGATACTGGCCAGAACCATGTTTATTGCCGTAACTCCATAGAGTTTCAAGGTCCCTGCCACCATCAGAAAGCATATGGTCAGCTATTCATCAACACCATTTAAGAGTTTCATGGCAGGGCCTCTTAAAAGAGCTCCAAGGTTTTTGCAGCTAAAGCTGAGTCAGGAAATCTCTCTTAAATGAGATGTGCTTGTCTGTAGCAAACAGAGCCAATGTTAGAGAATGCTACCAAGAAGCCATGCTTAACTCTGTTCTTTTTGTGTCTAGAATTCCTTGTCAAACTCCCTTAGGTTTTAAGTGAACTTAATTGTGCATGTTGGCACCATTTTTTGACCAAGGTTTCTGTCCTGCCTGGTCCGATAGCCATTCAGTCCCAAAGAAACACACAGAGTTCTACATTAAGTATAAACTGGTTGGCTTATTAGCTCAGGCTACTTATTAATTAATTCTTACATCTTAAATTAGCCCATTATTCTTGTCTATGTTAGCCATGTGGCTTGGTACATTTATCAGTGAGACATTCTCATCTTGTATCCTCTGTGGCTGGGTGATGGCTGCATACTGAGTCTTTCCTCTTCCCAGAATTCTCCTGTTCTCTTTGCCATGCCTCCACTTCCTGCTTTGTTACTCTGCCTATACTTCCTGCCTGGCTACTGGCCAATCAACATTTTATTAAAAGACAAGTAACAAATCTTTACAAAGTACAAGACCATTATCCCACAGCTGAGATCTGGTCAGGAATCTAATTTGAGTTATTGTAGTGGATTGAATAAAAATGGTCCTCATAGACTCATAGGGAGAGGCACTAGTAGGAGGTGTGGCCTTGTTGGAATAGGTGTAGCTTTGTTGAAGGAAGTGCATCACTATGAGGTGGGCTTCGAGGTTTCAGAAGCTCAAACTTAGACAGTGTGTCTCTGACACTTTCTGCTGCCTGTGTATCTAGATATAGAACACTCAGCTACTCTCCAGAACCATGTCTGCCACATCATGCTTCTCACCATGACAAAATGGACTAAACCTCTAAATCGTAATACAGCCCCAATTAAATGTATTCTTTTATAGGATTTGCTGTGGTCATGGCGTCTCTTCATAGCAAGCCTAAGACAGTTATCTTCTGAATTAATGGCTTGTGTTTGTAATGTTCAATCCTATTTATAATATCTCTCTCAGTAACAACTTAAGACTAAAAAAATAACTTAATCATTATTTACATTTTTATATCATTTTAAATTTTCATTTGGTGCGACTTGCCAACAAATTAGGAGAGATAATAGTGAAACAAAGAGAAGGGTGCAGAGTCCAAGATTTTATTGAGAAACCATCCTCTATTCTTGCCTTTCTTTGTTGCTATAACTTCTACATTAGTGAAGAACACAAAAAGCAGTTACAACTAGGGCACAATCTCCTTGAAGCCTTTATGTAATAATCTAAACTCAAAGGACTAGGGCCCTCAAAAATCAACCCTTTATTGCAGATTCCTAACTCCACTGTGTAGTTCTCTGTCATTTTCTTCTCAACATATTCTGATTGACTCCGCACTTTTATAGAATCGAGTTCCAATTTTATAGCTGGACACCAGAGCCTCTCCTATCACAGTCCTTTGCAAATTATTTTAGCCCCGACATTGATCATATTTTTAAATCTGCTTTGGGAATTTCAGTGAGTAGGAACTGCATTGTCTCTATGTGAAAGATGAAGATTAAGTCAAGAAGAGTGAGAAAAATCCACCATTTTAACTCTGTTATTTCTCCCCAAGGTAAGTGCTGTGAAGCAGAGTCTGGTAGGAGGAAAGAAGAACATGATGCTAACAGATAACACAATTTTTTATGATCAGACTGGGACACTGGGACAGAATCATGCCAGTGGGTCTGTCCTACATATGTGAGTTTTTCTTAACCATTCTAGTAACATGTTCAATGTCACTCTATTTGAGTCAGCTTCAGCCTCAGTGTCCTCATGTTGTCTGTTAGTTATTTTTCTGTTACTGCAACAAAGTCCAAATAGCATAGCATAAATCTGGTGGAGGTCCCTTGGCTGAATTACATAATGACACATGGTAGGACAATGACAGGAACAAGGATGAGAGGTGGAGATTGTCTGGCCAAACTGGTAGCCAGAGTATGGGGACAGAGCAGTTTCTTGATCTCCTTCTAGTCACAACCTTGGAAAATTACTACTAATCTTATTTTTTAATTACGTGTGTGTGTGTGTTTATACATGGCATGTGTCTATATGCATATATATATACGCTGAGGATATTCCACAGTGCATGTGGAGGTCAGAGAACCAACTTGTGAGGATCAGTTTTCTCCTTTTGCCCTGTGAGTTCCAAGGATTGAAGTCAGACCATTGGGCTTGATGGCAAGTGCCTTTCCCCTCTGAGCAATCTTGCTGGCCCATCCCACTAATCTTGATATTTTCCTCCTGGAAACCAAGCTTCCATCACATGAACACATTAGTGACAAATTCAATGAGTAGTATTGACGGATTCCTTTGCATTTGTTTTCTTTGCCTTCTTTTCAGCACTAAAGGATTTTCTACTTTTAAGTTACATGTCAAAATGTTCTTCTTCACAGCAAGCTTCTTTCACTGATGCTCCCTCCCTCGACACCCCCTACTCTCCTCCCCTCAAAACATGGAGAGTTTCATCATGTTGCTATCACAACTAACAAAACTGAGAGCTTTGACCAGATCCCACTGTCCTTTCTTTTTTTTCAGCATTCCTTCAGAACTTTCTTCTCGCTTGGCACACACAGTTCCATTTCCTCTAAGAGATTCTACTTTTCTCGCCATTCACAGTCCTTTGTAAACTTTTATTCCAACTTTAACTGTGGGAATTATTTAATTCAATTGCTTCTTCATCAGTTTAATTTAGAATTATATTTTTATATTCATGTTTCATGTCACACCACAGTATTTATACATTGTCTATGACTCCTGTCCTTCATCCCTTGATCACTCTCCCTTACTTGCATTTCCCCCTCTCTTCCCTCCTGTTCTTTTCTTTCTAAAACAGATTCTGTCTTTTCTTTTGCTTTCAATCAACTTGAAAGATCTGTCAGTCCCCCTAAACCCCAATTGTAACCCAAATTTTTCTCTCCAGTTCTAGTTCTACATTTAAGTATTTACCAGACTTTCATCTGAAGATCATCCTAAGGCAAATATCACCTACCTTCAGTTTGGCCTTCTTCCTCAATCTTTATCTTTATTAACTGGCTAATGTTGAGTATCCTCAGTTAGTTCCTTGTGTTTAACCTCTATCTCGACTCTGGTACAATTGAACCCTTTAAAAAGATCTCACATCTCTTTATCCTGATTCTGTCAAATCTCTACTACTTCTGCCTTAGTTTTTCTGGATTTCATCTTTTGCCATATGTACTACAGCCAAATTTCATCAATTCTCTTCCCATTTCATCTAGTTCACCCTCCATCTGTTCTTAGAGTTATCTATTTAAATGGATTTGACCACGTAATTCCTCTGCTTTAGTAATACTTATAATTCTTTGCTCTACAGAATACAAAGCACACCAAATTTAGCATATCATTTTCAGGGCCTCACAATCTAAGCCACAATCAATTTCGATGTGGGATGTCCTTCTGTATTTGTGCTGCTTTTTTTGTTTTGTGAATAAAGCTGTTTTGTCCAATGGCTTAGCATGGTAAAGCCAGGCAGGGAATATGAACAGAGATATATATAGAGAGAGTAGGCCGAGTCAAAGAGACTACATATAGCTGACAAAGGAGAAAGATGCAAGAATCTTACCGGTAAGTCACACTCCTTTTGCAATACACAGATTAATAGAAATGTGTTAATTTAAGATGTAAGAGCTAGCTAGGAATATGCCTGAGACATTGACCAAAAAGTGTTGTAATTAATATAGTTTTGTGTGATTATTTGGGTCTGGGTGTCCAGGAAACCAAAGTGCAGTCTCCATTTACAAATTTTCCAGATACTTTCCTCATCCTTCGCTTCATGTGTCCTAACCTTTAACTCCAC
This sequence comes from Ondatra zibethicus, assembly GCA_004026605.1. Lineage (NCBI taxonomy): Eukaryota > Metazoa > Chordata > Mammalia > Rodentia > Cricetidae > Ondatra > Ondatra zibethicus. The sequence continues at coordinate 20,937 of PVIU01024081.1, forward strand.
TCAAGTAGTAATTTTCCAGCATGTAAATACATAGCACAATGCAAAAATATGTATTTTAACCTTTATCTTACTGTTTTGAAGACATCAATGAGCATCAAGAGGGTCAGGACTATAGATTAATACTATTTTAGCTCAATTCTTTACATAAGTTGATCTTAGTAAACATTACATAAACAAATGAGTGACATTCATTTCTTCCATTCATTAACACTGTGACATTTAGTCAGTTTGAAGTCTTGGTTTCCTTATCTGGGTATAATAAGAGTTATAACCTTGGCCTGTGGATTGTGAAGGAAACACACATCCTTTTTATGTCTTCTCTAGCTTCTTGAACCCTCTCCTAGTTTTGGCAGACAGTGGCAGAGATAGCAGGCGGAGGGCTGTGGTGCCAAACTGCACAGCAGCTGCAGTGGGTTTGCTTCACAGCTGCTGGGCAGGCTTTTGAGACTCTTCAATGTTAACCCTTTGGGTCTAGATTTTGATAATGCTATGACATGCTTCCTCAGTTTACATTTCTTAATTTCTTGGTTTCTGCACACCTGTCAGAGATTATTTATCTACTTTCTTATCCATCTCTTCAAGGCCAGCCTTCTTATGCAGACAACTGATTAGACAAAAACTCTCCAGTACATTTCTCAGATGAAATTATTTTTAAATTTTTCTCTATGTCATTTCTCTTGTGCATGTTCTCTTCAAGAGCACAATACTTTAGGTATGGCCCAACAGGTACAAATATCTGTTAGATTCAGACCTTGACTGTTTGGGACCTTCATATTCTGCTCCTCATATCTCAAGTTATAGGGCTCTATTAGCATCCATGTTGTTCCCTTGTCTCACATCAAGCAATGAGCAACAGAAATGGTTCAGGGCATTTTCACATCAACTTCTGTCATAACAAGCCGTCCTCTGTATGTGCAGTTGGTGCACTGACTCTCAAAGCAGAATGATGGAATTGTGAATTAGTGTCTAACATTCCAACATGTTGATATTCCCTGAACTCACAACTCTTTTTATAAATCTTATAAATTCAATTATTAAACATTATGAATTTATAAATTATAAATCTTTTCCATTCCCATGTGTGTCTTCCTCTCATGCCTAGCTTAAGTCATATACATTAGTCATTTGTCTGCATCTTCATCCACATAATCTATACATTTCTCCCTAATTATTTGTCATGGGAAAATATATATAACTTGAAATTTATACTTTTAACCATTTTAATATATATAATTCAGTGATATTAGAAACAGTTAATGGTGTAAATTTTGTACCTATACAAGAATAAAATAAACCTGTCCATCTAGTGTCACTCTCCATTAGGATTTATCACATATGAGACTTGAGATCTTTCATACATACATACATGTATATGTATGTTGTACATAGTTTTGCTTCAGATTCTGCTTACTGGAGTTATTTATCATTAAAGTGTACTATATCTCAGGGGAGTCCAGAAAATGACATGAAAATAGGATTAGCAATAATTACCTGAGTGGAGCAAGGAGTTAATGTTTAGTTATTACCAATCTAATAGATAGTGTTTAGTAAGAAACTACTATAGCCAGATGCACAATCCTGAAAAGTTATCGTGTGCAATTTCTGTTTACATGTAGCTAACAATGTTCTTGAAAGATGGGACATTTTATCCATTTAAACATATTTTATGTATTATCTCACCTGGGTTATTGCAATGGCTCCTTATCTCTCATTTGTCTTTTCACCTCTGGCCTTACCCTTCCTGGAAGTCTGGGGGACCATCCATACTACTATTCAAATGGTCTCTTAGAAATGCTATATTCATTGTCTTCACCTTGGATGTGCCCTAGAAACACCAGAGAACAGCTTTTAAGACACTAAAATATTTTTGATGTTGGTCAGTTCTGTAAGAGTTTCATGGCTTGAATATCATGGTTTTGAAGATTCCCAGCTATTTCTGAAGCCTGGTGCAGCCTGATAATCATTGCTGTGCACTGATTATGTCTGTCACCTTTTAAATGCTTATACATGTAGGGTCTTTTCTGTGTAGGCCCCTTAGTGTGGATACTATGAACTTGGGAATCTACCCTGCATTTCATTTTTTAAAAATAACCATCCAGGAATTCCTTATAATATTATAATATAATCGCTAAGTACTGTTTTTCTCCATCCTCTGCATGGAATATCCGTACCTTTCTTGTCTGTCAAAACACAGATTATCATTTAAAACTTAAACAACAGCTCCTGTAGAAAGTATTTTCCTAAATCTGTTGTCGCTGTGGCGTGCAAACATTCATATTGTTTCACTTACTACTTAAAATAAATGCACTGATTTACAAGCCTTTTCGCTACTTAACTATACAGCCTTTGAGTGCTGGAGTTTCATTATTTATTGTTTTATATCCTCCAGACTTAGCCATCAGAACTGGTACAGAGTCAGTACCCAAAATATTTTTACAGGGTCTATGAATGGACTTTATGAATTTTATTCATATTTCAGCATCCCCAAGACAGAAAAATGGACAAGAAAGAATCAAGCAGATTCAAGAGAAAGAGTTTACCAGTAGAAAATTCAGTGAGAGAGTTTCTGTCCTTGGGAAGAAGGGATTTTGTCTGGAGAAAACAAGGCAGCATTAGAAGGGATAACTAATTCCAGCCAGACAGGCAGCCAAGAACAGGCTGTGGCCAAAGTGTTGATGGATGACAGCTGGAAGTATGGCTTGTGAACCAACTAAAAATGACACATCAATCTGAGCTGCAAAATAAATCACTGGAGCTCCAGAGACTTCCGTTCTCTTTAAAATCTCACTCTACATGACCATGTAATAAGAACACCTCAAATTGTTCTAGCACTTTACAACTTTACACTCTACACGCTCATACACATGATCCTATGGAAACCTCCTAATGATCCTTCTAAGGACAAGTCAGTCCTGCTTCAGAATGGGGAAAACAAGGCTCGATAAACTTCAGTGACTAGCCTAGCATCATAAAGATCAGAGGTGGCCATCAGAACACAAGTAGGTCTTCAAATAAGGGAGAAGGAGAAGAAATAAAGTAGGAAAACCAAATGTCAAGAAAAGAACAAGATCTATATAGTGTATGCATTGCATTTTATTCTGAGAACTATTACCTTCATCGGTGTTGCTTCCTTTTTGAGATAGATTTGCGCCTTGAGGCCAGATAATGAGATGATCCTAGGATAATAGTAAGTAATACAGCATGTATGCTTTAGGTCACTTTTCATTCAAAACCATGAGATAGAACTATATAGTTGGTATTGTTATTTACAGTTAAAATGAAGAAATTGAAACCCACAAAATTTAAATAACTTGCCTAGAAACCCACAAGGTTTAGAGAAAATGAGCAGCTGATTCTTATTTGAATCAAGCATCAGTGTGATTTAGACAAAGGGAGCAAGTTCTCTCCTATATTTTGTTACACTAAGAAATGAATTCTATGCCAAGAATGTTTAGCTAGACCAATGTCATGAAGCATTTCCCATGTTTTCCTCTGAGACAGTGGTTTCTTGTCTCTCACTTCTGTATTTACCATATTTCTTGGTATAATGAGAGATGAAGGTTTTCATGTGGATTTTTAATTTTCACAACACAATTTCATAGAAGAATTAATTTCCTCATTATATGTTCTTGGAGTCTATGTCAGATCAGGCAAACAGTTGCAAATGCACACATTTATTTCTGGGTTCTCTGTTCTATTCCATTGTTTCATATGGCTCTTTTTTTTAGGTTGGTTTCATGTTGCTTGAGTTATCCTAGCTGTGAAGTATATTCTGAAGCTACACAATTAGATAGCTCCAACTTTGTTCTCTTTGCTTAAGATTGCTTTGACTGTCTGGAGATTTTCTGAAGTTCCATATAAATTTTGATGTTGTTTCCCATTTCTATACACATTACTACTTTTATATGAATTGCATCAAATATGCACAATTAACAGAATTAGAAAATATTTGCAAAAGACTAACCTGACATTGGTTTAATACAAAAATATAAAGAACTCAGTAAAACTCAGTAACAAAAACCCTACAAAAGGTACAAAAAATGTGAATAGAAACTACTCAAAAAAGAGGTACAAATAGACAATAGATGTATGAAAAATGGTTGACATCATTATACAGCAAATGAAAATTTAAACTACAATGATACATAAAATGGTATATCATCTTGTAGCTATTAGAGTGGCTATTAGCAAAAGCACAAAGATAAGGGGTTACTAAAGTTGTGCAGAAAACAAAGCTTTCACACACTAATGGTGAAACTGTAAAATAGTAATATCATTCTATAGAAGCTCCCTAAGCTCAATCATACTATGGGGGCATTTGTTCAACTGGGTTCATAGCAGCATTGTTTGTAATGTCTGGAATCTGGAAACAGCCTAGATGCCCCTCAACTGAAGAATGGATAAAGAAAGCATGGCACATTTACACACTAGAGTACTACTCAGAGGTAAAAAACAATGACATCTTGAATTTTGCATGCAAACAAATGGATGGAATTAGAAAACACTATCATGAGTGAGGTAACCCAGACCCCCCAAAATGAATATGGTAATGTACTCACTCATAAGTGGATACTAGCTATAAACAAAGGACACTGAGCTTATTGTTGATGATCCTAGAGAAGCTAAGTAATCAAGTGAACCCAAAGAAAAACATATATAGACCCACCTGGAAATTGGAATCAGACAAGATTGCCTGGGAAAATTGGGAGCATGGGGGTGGAGGGTAGAATGAAGGGGAGAAGTGGAAGAGAAGGGGAGAAGGGGAGGGTTGAGGAGAACTTGAGGGAATGGGATAGTCGAGATGGAAGAAGAACAGATATGAGAGCAAGGAAAGAGATATCTTGATTGAGGGAGCCGTTATGAGGTTAGCAAAAAACCTGGCTCTAGAAAATTCTCAGGAATCCACAAGGATGACCCCAGCTATGACACTAAGAAATAGAGGAGAGGGTGCCTGAACTTGCCTTGCCCTGTATTCAGACTGATTATTATCTTTTTTTTTCTCTGCTCCCCTCCCTGCCACACCCCTCCCTCCCTCAACCCTCCCCCAAGGTCCCCATGCTCCCAATTTATTCAGGAGATCTTGTCTTTTTATACTTTCTACTTCCCACGTAGATTATATCTATGTAAGTCTCTCTTAGTGTCTGTATTGTTGTCTCAATTCTCTGGGATTGTGGTTTGTAAGATGGTTTTCTT
>PVIU01024082.1:0-26129 GCA_004026605.1 Ondatra zibethicus
AGACTCAGACATGGCCCTTGGCATCAGCCTAGGTACAGTTGTCACCTTGGTTTGAGGTGGCAAACAGGATACTGCATCAGCCTGTAACTATAGCCTTTGCTTCTTCAGTTCTGCCCCTTTCCACAGCACGTGATTCTATCTGCTTCTCTTTCTCTCCCATTTCTCCGCCATATATTTGCTTATCATAAGGACACCTACTTAACAGGTGCTGCTAAAACAGGCATGTGGATGTCTTCAGCCAGCCCAGACTGTGAGGACCCAACCTGGCCGGTGAATGTCTTTCACCCACTTGGGACATGAGAGAAGAGTCGGGGAAGAGAAGAGAGGAAGAAAGACAAAAAAGAGCCATGAGGTGAGGAGTGAGTCAGGAGACCAAGAGACAGGTATGGACAATATGACTGAGTTATATAGGAATCTGAGAAGCTTGAGAGGGGAATCCCAGCCCAGGAACTGAGTAGGACCATTTAGGGTGTGGGAAGTATTTGCCAGCCAGGATGATCCCGTAACAGGGAGGGACCAAGGGAAACTGGCAGCCAGAGCCTACTTTCATGTGTTAAGTAGGCACTTCAGTTAGCCATTTGTCCTGAGTTTGAGACCTAACACATAGACATATATATACTAAACATTCTCTATACACACATTTAAATATTTTGTTACATACACAGTAGACCCAAGTATATTCTTTTGTTTAGTTGGGTTTCTATTGCTGTGGAAAACACTATAACTTATAGTGACTCAAAGAGGAATGGGTTTATTTCTTTCTCAACTCTCAGGTCACACTCCATCCGTGATGGAAGGCAGAGCAGGAACTCGAGCAGGGCAGGAACCTGATGGAAGTCAGGACAGGAACTCGAGCAGGGCAGGAACCTGGTGGAAGTCAGGACAGGAACTCGAGCAGTTCAGGAACCTGGTGGAAGTCAGGACAGGAACTCGAGCAGGGCAGGAACCTGGAAGCAGACACTGAAGCAGACCATGGAGGATATTAGCTTACTCAATTGCTCCCCCTGGTTTGCTTGTTCAGCTTTCTTGTAGCATACAGAACCACCTGCCCAGGGATCGCATGCCTCCCCCAGAGTGAGCAGGGCACTTCTACATCTATCAATAACTGAGAAAATGCCTCCACAGACTAGCCTACATTCAGACGGAGAAATTTGCTCAACTGAAGTCGACTTCACAGATAAATATAGCTCATGCCAAGAGGACAGACAAGAAAGCTTACACTGAAATCTTTTAAGTTTTTTTTTCTTACATTATTTTAGTTGTGTTTGTATCACATGAACACACATGCATCAGCCTGAGGATAATTTGCAGGAGTTGGTTCTCTCATTATAACATATGGGTTCAGGGACTTGGACTCAGGTTACTAGGCTGGGTGGAGCTGACTTTATACATTGAGACAAATCTTCCCACTTTCTAATAGGTTTTAAGAAGATAAAAATGCCTTCATTTGTAAGTCAGTACAGATCTATCTGGTTTGTGAATGTGTAGATATTTGATTTATGTTTTCATGTGATATAGGTCTTGCATGCTTCATCAACTTGAAGTAACTCTGGATTGGATTCTTTAACATACAGAATTAAGCTTTGAAAGTGCTAAGTCCCGAGTCTACCACTAGGGGGCTCACAGTCAACACTGCAGTATTCACATTGCTCTTGGGCCTGACTGAGAGAGAGAAGGACCTTGGAAATGGAGAAAACAAAACAAAACAACCAGACTAGCAGCAACCCTAGAAATCCACTTCCCGTTTATTTTGATTAGGCATCACAGGAATAATTTGAATAGGCCAGTCAAAATAACTTCTGAGTGATGTGAGCTTCAAAAATGTGAGCTTTAATTCTTTATCTTTATTTATAGACTTTTATTATTCCTTTTTAAGGTTTCCCTTTCAAGGGAGGGATGCTGCAAGGGTTAAGGATAAATATGGAGGAACTGGGAAATGAGAGGGATTGGGGTGCATGTTGTGACATTCCCAAAAAAATCAATAAAAAATGTTTAAAAATGTAATAAGCTATGGGTAGACAAGACTTAGTGGTCAAGAGCACCATCTGCTCTTCCAGAGAGCTGAGGTTTTGATGTGGGAGTCCCCTCTGTGTGCTGTGATTACCATTAATGAATAAAGAAACTACTTTCGACCTATAGCAAGGCAGAACTTAGGTAGGCAGGGAAAGCTAGGCTGAATGCTGGGAGAAGGAAGGGCAGAGTCAGAGAGAAGCCATGGAGCCACCAGAGTCAGGCATGCTGAAATTTGCCGGTAGGCCACTGCCACGTGGCAATACACAGATTAATAGAGATAGGTTAAATTAATATGCAAGAGTTAGCCATTAAGAAGCTAGAGCTAATGGGCCAAGCTTTGATTTAAATAATGTCATTTCTGTGTGATTATTTCGGGTCTGAGCTAGCCGGATGGCCGGGAACCAACAAGTGGTTCTCTTCTCCAACAAGCTTTGATGCTCAAGACCCTTATGGGAGCTCAAACCCATCTGCAACTCCACTTGCAGGGAGTTAATGCCTGTTCCTGGCCTCTGAGGACACTGAGTATTGGTGAATAAACATACATGTAGGCAAACACCTACAGACATATAAATAAATAAATCTGGAAAAGCACTAAAATGAAGAGGCTATACATACATTAGTCAGCTATTTTTAGGAATTCAAGAGGCAAAGTTTGTTTTAGGCTAGTTGCTCATCTTGGTGGCTTCAGCAAGGGTTAATGCTCTGTGACTGGTTCTAGGTAATCACCGTGTGATGGATGATGTGGACTGCCTCCCAGAAACCATCAATGGGCAAGCTCTTCCTTCTCGAGTGTCCTAAGAAGTCCTTGAAGCAAGAGGCGTGGTGTATCTCAGTGACTGGGCTATCTAAGCTTTATGTGCATCTCCCAGATGAGCTGTTGGAGACCAGAACAAGCCATGATGTTTGTGTAGTCTTCTCATGTGGTTTCTGTGATATCCTGAGGCCAGACACCCCCCACCGTTGTTAAACCTCTACTCACTAGAGTCACCCAGAAAGTACTGGAAAGAGCCATTACTTCTTCCCTTTGGTGTCCAGGAAATGAGAATGTGGATAAATCTCTAATAAGACGATTGCTTCAGCCATCAGCTTTGTAGCCTGCATCAAACCAGTTAATACAGATTTCTACACATATGAGCTTCTAATAGAATTCTCTAAACAAAATGCACACAAATTGAAATATAAGTAAAAATGCTCATCTTTATCCCACAATAAAACCAACACCCGAGTGTTTACCAAGTATCATACGGCAGAGATTACATCAGCTGGCACATCAAAGTGACTCAAGATGAGTACAAACAGCCTTCAGATACAAACACAGAGTTAAAGATTAAACGACCTGTAGACAGATGCCACACCAGGCTATGGAGAAAAGCAAGCCAACGGGGCCTGCTGCCAAACAAAATCAGACATGGCCCGTCAGATAAACAGCTGTCCAACAAGTGGAAAAGGCCGTCAAATGGCCAGGACTTGCACAAGTGCCATCTTTACACATTGATACCGGGGGCACAAAACAAACCAGGGTCCATGTGGCATGAGAGTAGGGAGGAGAGAACAGCATCAGGACTAGCAACGAAGAAGCCAGTAGGCCAGGAAGACTGAAAACGCTGCCTCCCTGTACAATGGGAGCTTATGTGGGAAAGCTAAAGAAATACAAACAATAGAGGGTGCTGGAGTCAGCGCTGAGAGTGGCCCGGTGTTTAAGAGCATATGACTTTCCCACTGGGCACACTCCAGGAGTGTTCCTTTTCTTACCAAAATGTCTCTATTTCTAAACAAGAGTACCTGTTCCATTTCTTCGGCCTAAGACGTATGACCCTGAAAGCTTCAGCAGGTCTGCTGCAAAGTGATGCACAGCTATTCCACAGAACAGATTTATCCAGATCAGAAAACCAAGGCCTGCATTGTGTTTCACAACTGACCCCATGTTAAAATCTCAAGAGCATGATTCCTTTAGCTGCTCCACCCATCCACATTCAGGCTAAAAGAATCCTGCTTTGTTTATTGTAGACTATATTTTCTACATACTGAAGCTCAAGTGTGACTTCAACTCCTAGTCAGCCAGGTAATTTCTTAAGGACTTTTGTCTGTATTCCCTGCTGCTCAATTTGTAAAAACCCAATGGGGACATTTGTTTTATAGCAGCCCTCAGGATTGAAACATTCTATCTTGCAGGGAAGGAAGTTCCTTAAAACTGAAAGTAAACAACTTAAAAATACTTTCAGTAAGTCCCTGAAACTGACCAGATTCACTATCTCCCACCCACCCACCCGGCACAGTAAATGACGTCTGAGATATGCCAAACCACCTGGGAGACGCCAGAAGCAGCCAAGGAGCCTAAAAATTCAGAGACCAGCTGAGCTACTTGGAAGAGGTTTAGATCAACTGAGGCACCTACCTGGAAAAGTATTCTGCTACCTGCAGCCTGAGCAGTGTGCTCCAGGTTTCCAGCTTTTGGGAGCAGGTATGCGTGCTGGGGTGGGGTTTTGATCATGCTGCTGCATTGAGTCATCAATGCTCCTGGAAGTAATTCTTCACCCACATTCCTGTAAGCAACCCCAGTACAACTCATGGGTTCATCAAGACAGACTTTGGTAGTATTTGTGCTTTGGTCTCTCGAGCCCCTATCTGGAGTGAGTAGATGTATATGTGTTTTGAGTCTCTCCCAGAAAATCTTGTCATGCAACATTAACGATTAATGATTTTCCCAGTAGATCTCTTCAGAGTGACAATGATCTTTCCTTTATTTACCAAATGACTTAGGGTTTTAATCTCTAACAATTATCAGATTCAAACTGTGGGCTCTTTCCTCATGCTTGTTTTTGGTTCTGCCAAGCCTCTGATCCTGCCATCTTATTCCAAGAAAACCTATCTGGACCACTCTGATAATGTGCCTACGTTACAACATCCCTCATCTTGAAATATTTCGTATTAATATATTCCTCTTGCTTCTATTAAATTAATTCTATTAATTGAATTCATAGAAGACATCTTTTTATTTAACTTATTTTAATTGGATATAATTTTTTCATACAATATACTCTGATCATGGTTTCCCCTCCCCCAATTCATTCCAGATCCTCCCCATCCCCCCTATTCACACAATCCTCACCTTCTGTTTCTCTCTGTTTGGAAGATAAACAGACAAAAAATTAAACAAACAAGCCACAACTTAAAACAAAATAACAAAGAGAAAGCACAAGAAACAGACACAGACAAGAGAGAAAACTATTTTTTCCTTTGAAAGTGAATGTCATTTTGAGATAGCTTTTTGTTTAGGAATGGGAGTTTCTGCCCCCTTCCCGTGCTCAGCACTGGGACCCTGTCTGCCATGAACCTGTGCAGGCCCTGTGCATACTGGATAGCTTCTGAGTTCACATGTGCATCAATTCTGTTATGTTTGGAAGACACTCTTTTCTCTTGATGGCATTCATATTCTTCGGCTCTTACAATCTTTCTACCACCTCTTCCATGTAGCTACCAGAACCTTGGTGGGGAAGGTTGATGATGGCATCCCAATTGTGACTGACAGTTCCAAATTCTCTCACTATTTGCACATTGTTCACATGTGGGTCTCAGTGTATCTGCTGCAATAGGAAGCTTCTGTGATGATGAATGAACAAGGCTCTGGTCTATGAGCATTGCAGAATGTCTTTAGTTGTCATTTTATTGCTATGTTCCTTTAGCAGAACAATAGCATTTGGTTTTCCCCTTGGCCCATTCCCTATCTAGATAGTCTCAGGTTCTTGCTCACTCAAGCAGTGTCAAGCATGGGTTATATCTTGTGAAGTGGACATAAATTCTAATTAGAGAGTGGTTGGTTGTTCCTACAATGTTTGTGCCACTATTGCACCAAAATATAAAGCAGGCAGGTTACTGTGGTAGATTTCAGGGTTTGGAGATGGGTTGGTGGTGACTTTTGTCCCCTGGTAGCATGAAGAGTACCTTCTAGTACCATGAACACTGGTCAGTAGACATGAAGTCTCTACCTAGTCACCTGCTCAATGTCTCTGTGTTCAATGAGATTTGTAAGTTTTATCTTTATCAATGAGGGGATACTATCAGATTTTGGAGAACAATCAATATCCTCGACAACAGCCTGGGTTGTTTTGCTTGCTCATGGAATCCCTTTGGCCAACAGCTTCACTAGATGTAACCCATTCCTGGCACTGGAGGTTTCACTTGGTATAAGATGACTAGTTGAGGCATTACCTCTTCTATTATTTGGTGACTCCATTTAAATTTCTTTCGTATATGTATGCATTTTAAAAACCTTGTAGGCTGCCATACGATCCCTCAAATGACCATTAGTGTTAGTTTTCCCTCTTGTAACCCAATTCATTACTGTCCCCATTTAATCCTCCTGCTTGAGTCTCATCCCCTGTCTCTCCATAAATATGCTATCTGTTTTCCTTTTCTTGAGTTATTGGGAAGATATCATTTGATCAAGGTTCCATGTCACTTGTATATTCCTGACAAGTCTGATAAAGTTAATTGTCATCTCCTTTATAAAACCAGATTCAAAGCATGCAAATCACCACCAGTTCTTTCAGTGAAAATGTTTGGAATTTTATCTCTAGATTATCAAGGAGGAAATTAGTGATTCCTCTATGTTAGTGGCGATCGTATTTTAAGACTTAATTTTGAAGACTTAACTGGTGCCTGAGTTTTATCTTCTTTTGTTTGTAGTCAGTCCATCCTCATATGGTCTTGCAGAAACCTAACTCCATCTGTCTCCATACACTTGATTCTTTTTCACGTTCTGAAAGTGAGTGAGAGTGGAAGACCCTTCAGCCAGAAGTAGCCAGATCAATTGACTGTCCAGCACCTGCATGATTGTAGGGGCTTAACTATTTGAGGGGATTGTTAGGTATGCATTTGTGTATTAGAGCAGACTTGAAGGTATATGTTGGCTGAGGCTGTTAGTTTGTTCCCGGGCACTCAGACCTGAAATAGTCACACAGAAACCATATTATATGCAATACTGTTTGGTCAATAGCTTAAGCTTATTTTTAGCTAGCTTTTATGTCCTAAACTAACCCTTCTCCATTAATCTGTGCATCACCACGAGATCGTGGCCTACCGGCAAAGTTTCAGTGGACTCTGGTGGAGGTGGTAGAGGCGTCTGTCTCCTGAAGCTACATGGCTTCTCCTTGACTCGGCCTACTCTCTCCTCCTCTATCTGCTTGGAACTCCTGCCTTGCCCTATTCTGCTAAACCACTGGCTGAAACATCTTTATTCATTAACCAATAAAAGCAGTTCATATACAATCAGAAGGATTCCCATACCAGGTATATGAGCATGAATTTTTCCCACATCATCAGCACCATACAAAACCAGGAACTGAAACACTGGACTTTGATTACTCATGGGAAAAAAATTCAGAGGGAGTGATCCTAAAGTTATTTCTCAACCTGGAGCAGATGGGATCAGGGAAGCATGGAATGTTAAATGCTTAAATCATTAAAAGGTAATTATCTAGCAGCAGACTTGATATAAAGAACTCTCCCTTAAGAATTATTCCAAATGGGCTTAGTCACTTGGCATGAAACTACACTTCGCTTCAAGCAACCAGTCCAGAGACTATGAGATTAGTACAAAGTCTGCCTGAAATGCAGGCCATCGCACTCATCTCTGGTCATTAAAATTCTGTGACACCTAACCATCTTGGTGAGCCTTGATGGTACCACTACACTCTTAGGTTCAGACTCTGTGGCCCAAGTGAACCTTCGTGAGCCCATCTACCATTCCAGGTGAACCTCCGTGGTTCACTTGACCTTCTAGTTGAAACTTCTTCATGCCCTTACTACACATGGCCGAGATCTGGAATCTGTGAGACTGATTCTGTTTTCTTGCCTATAGTGTAACATTCCTCACCCAGAGAACAGAGCCTAGCCCATTCAGGGGAGCCTTCTCTACTTTATCCTCCCAAAAGCTGTGTTGCTCTTCTACCCTCATCTCTTATGTCCAGTCTCCATCAATTTTCTCTATCAAATGAATTTTCTTAATCTTATTCTTTCAGAGGGTCACAGGGCACTCTCTTTGCCCTTCAGTTGGTTCTGGTGATTTGTCAGCTGTTTCCTTCGTGAGATTAGCATGCTCACAGCAGAACTCATGGCCACCTGAGCTGACAGAAATAATCCCAAGATTCAGTCTTTTAAATAGTGAGAGATCTGACCACACATCCAAGGATATGTGGGCAGCACAAACTGGTCTTGAAGGACAAGAAAAATTGACAGAGAGTGAGAGGAGTACAAATTGTTTATGAAGTGAATATGATCAAAATATGTCCAGGAAATTCTTAAAGAAGTAATAAAATTTAGAGCATATTAATACTGAGAGAGAGAGGAGAGATGGGGATGGAAGGAGGGAGGCAGAGAGGGAGAAAGGGAGGGAGGTAAAGATCCAGAAAGAGCTGGATCTCAGAGCCCTCAGCATGTGCTATGAGTAATTGCCAAAGAAACAACACTGAGATGTATGTATGTACACATATGTATGTGCTCATGTGTACAAATGCATGTGGAGGCACAGTTTTCCAAGACAGAGCTGATACAGGAACCCCTGACATGTTAAGGCTTCTAGTTTCATGAGTGAGTCATGGGGAAATGTTAAGAAGTCTTGCCCTTCTTAGGTAAACAATCTGTGCGGGGTCTTTTCAAACTGGAAAATGGAGTCCAGTCATCAGAACCATCACTGTTAGCCTGAGTTCTCATCAGAATGGTAAGCCTCTCTTCAGAGATCATGCCTTCTGAATGCACGACTGTTGGATGTGAGGACCTCCCAAACCAGCTTCTGACTCAGACCTGTTTCTCACTGTTTCTCAGTGAGTTCACCTGCTCCCTGCTTCGCATCTCCTTTTCCTCTCCATGTCCCATCCCCAGAAGGAAGTCTTGCTTCTGGCTACCAGTTTAGCCACAGAACAGCATTCCAATAGCTACCTCCCCAGTTTAAGAATCTGGAAATCACACCTCAGATTATCTCATGTGAGTCAGCAAACAGAGTAATCCAGACAGTAGTAGGTAAGTCCTCCCAAGGCCTTGCTTCTCCTTTGCTGAAATTGTCTCTCATTGGGTACCTAAGAGAACTGGTCACTGCCTGAGTCTCAGCAGGTTCCTGTGTGGTTTCTCTGACCACCAATAGCTTGGTGAGAGCTGTAAGTTTTCCTAACTCCTTTTTCTGTATGGCCCTTGTTTTATTTCAGTGAATTAGTGTTATGGTGGAAATCTTGCATCATTCAGCTTACCCACTCTTGAAGAAACTCTCCTGCTCTTCCTCATCTTCCTCCTCAGTCAAGGACTAAGACCCACTAGGATATACTGAACTCTGCCCAGATAATCCCTACCTGTGATGCAAAGGCTGTTAAAGCTCACTTTACTTCTCTTTCTGGCCTTAAAGCAACTAGAACCATATGTGCTCTTCTCTGAGGTTCATCTACATCTTTCAGGCTTTGCACTATTGTGGTTCTAGGGAAGATGGACATTGATTCTTTTTAAAGGAGTAAGACTATGGTAGGTGACCTCAGTGGATCATTGTGTCAATACTACTCATCTGAGCCTTCCAGGATTCTGTTCCTGTCACTGAGTAGCACCAGGTGCTGGGATGTTCCAACCTCTGGAGACAGTCCTCTGCAGTGCCAATCCAGTGTGCCTGTCCACATCTCCATGGGGTAGGTGGAATTATGGGGTGTGAAAGGGGTTGAAACTTCATTTCATTAAATCTCTGGATAGTCTGATGAGCAGGCCATCTGACTATACTTGGGTAAAACAGAAGTTGTCCTTTAGGGATAGATCGGGGTAAGGGACATGGGCAGTTCTGTGCTCAGAATCAAGTCATTCCCTGTTCTATACTCTACTCTTTTAAATTGTGTGAATGAATTGTGTTGTGTGTATCTGTGCTGCATGCGTTGTTAAAGTGAGGGTCCAGTGAGAACAATGTGAGGGCTACTGGAGGATGCCAGGTGTATTCCTAGATCACCCTCCACCTTATCTTTTGAGATGGGGTCACTCACTGAATCTCAGGGTAGCCGTTTCAGCTGTGCTATGGTATGGGAAGTCCTTCTTTATATGTGTTACTTTTATTGGTTAATTAATAAAGAAACTCCTTGGCCTGTGATAGGGTAGAGAAGAGCTAGGCAGGGAAAACTAAACTGAATGCTGGGAAAAAGAAGGTGGAGTCAGTGAGAAGCCATGTAGCCCTGCAGGAGATAGATGCCTGACAGAACTTTACCAGGTGAGCCACAGCCACGTGGCAATACACAGATTAATGGAGATGGGTTAGTTTAAGATATAAGAGTAAGCCAGAAATACGCTTAAGCTATTGGCCAAACAGTATTGCAATTCATACAGATTTCTGTTTGATAATTTCTGGTCTGAGTAGCCAGGAACGAATGAGCAGCCTCCTACAACAGTGCTACCTGGCAAAAAAGCAGCTAAATTGTGCCCATCTCTCCCTACACCAATGCTGTGGTCACAGGCACCCATGGTCATGCCTAACTTTTATGTGGACGCTTGCTATTGTCAATTATGTGTTGTTATTTCCATGGCAGACACTCTTTAACACTGAGCACTCTCCCCAGCATGCTCAACTCCTTTTAAGGATTTTCCCTAGGTGCCCAAGTGGAGCATAGTGAAAATGTGAATTGAAAATCAAGGCAATCTGTGAGCCCCTAGCCAGAAAAAGCTATGGCTCATTATCCCCAGGGCTTAAGCCCTGGGCATTTCCCTAGAATATGAGCACAAGTGGATGGAATTGCCAGGACCAGGACCGAGGGTCAGGACATAGCCGATAAGGCCTAGGTCTTCTGGGTGATCAGAGATGGAAAGGTGGAGAAGTTTGGCTCTAGGGTCACAGAGCAAGGGGAGGGACAAACAATTCAAGACAGGATTACTCTCAGTGTCTCTCTTCATTGGCCCCTGGGGCTGGGCACATCCCACTTAGAGCTCCAGTGGCTCTGGTGATTACCCCGGTCCAGGTAATGAATACCTTGACTATGGGTCTGCTCTTCTCCATTGTCCCCACTGGATGGTCATATGGCCCCCGTTTGAGAGCAAGTTGGAGTTGGCAGCATTCACGGACTCTTAGACTAAGAGGTCCACAGGGCTTGTAGCTCTATTTGTAGGAGACTGTAGGTGTTTCTGCTGTGGTTACAGTGTGTGTAAATCTAGAGACCCTGTAGGGTTTTAGGAGCCTGAGTTTGAGTATGCTAGTCCCTTGGCTCTCAGTCAGGTCTCCAGATGGCTCCCTGTGAGGACTATGGTTGACATATATGACCAAGAAGGAAGGGATCAGATAGGACTCTCTGATCAGTGTTTGTCACCCCTCAGAGCTGTCATGTGTAGGATGGGGCTCACTCTGTCTTCAACATCAGACATGTCTTACATCTGGAATCTTCTCAGTAAAATAAACTTGGCTCCACTTCACTGTCATCGTCTACATATTGGGCTGAGGCCAGTACATGTGGCCCCTTCCCATCCCCCAACTCCTTTGGTTCCAGTAGAACCTCCAAATCATCCCTTCCTGAGGTCTTCCCTGGCCAGTCTCTGACTGTGTGCACCCACCTAAAGGTATGGCAGGCTCAGGTGGACCCTACGGCATGCCTGTTTACTGCCTATGGGTATCAGGGGTCAGAAGAAACTCTGATGCTGCATGGGCTATTGTGGTACTTGTGACCTCCAAAATGGGCCTTTGTGCATGGTCACATCCTGAAACATCCTGAAGAGCCTGTCGTGTTGCTCTAATTATTTCCAGATGTGATCCCCTGGTGGCATTCATTTATAGGTGAGACTCCCTCATGAACCTGCACTTCCAATGTGAGATTCCCTCCAGCAATTGAACTTGCAGGTGAGTCCTCAGTGTACCCCAACACCCCAATCTGGCTTTACTAGTACATTTAAACTTCAATGTGAGAGTCCCTGAGGCACCTTGGTACCCAGATGAGATTCCCCAGTGAAAATGCACTTGGAGATGGGCTTGCTTATTTAATCAGTCAAGGACGATGTTTGTGCAAATGAAGGATGATGGTAGTTTTTATCAAGACAGTCCTAGATACATATGAAGGACTGCGCTTACAGCTCTCTGAGCAGTCCTGCATGCAAATAAATGATGTGCTTGAACAATTTGCAGGCCTATCAATGACCTATCATGGCAAGTTCTCCCCCTGTGGCCTGGGTAATAAAATAGTTTCAAACCCTACTAGAGTTCTTCAAGGCTTGTGGTGGCGAAGTTACCGTGCAAGCTGTCTTGAAACAGCCTTTCTTGAATTGCCTTTTAGTGACAAGGCTGTGTTTTGACAGCAACCAGCTCTATTTGCTGTGTAACTTCCTCAGGGTGTGTGCAGAGTGTTCGGTGGAGCCATGTTGACATGAAAGCAGTCATGCTGGCTGGTGGGCTGCTTTCCCTTCACTGAAAACATGCCATGACACAGGGGGAAATTCTAACAGCTGGTAATTAGGAAGCTAAATTTCTCTGCCCTCTTAAATACCGGCATATTAAGAGGAAAAAGGAAATATACTTATTAAAGGAATTGCTTACAATGATGGCCTATCATTAACATTAGCTGCCAGTTAGACATTCTGTTAACTGAAGCACCAGTGCCCAGGAGGAACTGGTGCTCTCAAATATCAGAGTGTGGATAGGAAGCTGGTAGCATGGTTATTTAAAAACATATGAATACAGTGAGATTCACTTTTCTTTTCATAGATGTGAACTTGTCTTACTTAAAAATTCATATACTAAAGCATTAGTATCCATTGTGGTTGTTTTTGGAGACATGCCCTTTATGTCTGTGATTACTTTTACATGAGGTTATAAAGATGGGATCTGTTAGCTGTTGGAGTTGTTGTTTATAGTTAATAAGACACTGGGAGCCTTCTTTCCATACCCTCCCCTCATGCTGTGCCCAGTAAGAACACAATAAGAAGATGGTCATTTTTTTTCTTTTATTGAGCTATACATTTTTCCCACTCTCCTTCCTTCCTCCCCTTTCCCCTTCCAAAATTCCCCTGCCACCATGCTCCCAATTTACTCAGGAGTTCTTGTGTTTTTCTAATTCCTAAGTGGATCCAAACTCTTAAGGTCCTCTTTGTTGTCTAGGTTCTCTGGGGCTGTGAACTGTAGGCTGGTTTTTCTTTGCTTTATGTCTAAAAGCCACTTATGAGTGAGTAAATATTATATTTGTCTTTCTGGGTCTGGGTTGCCTCACTCGGGATGGTTTTTTCCATCCATTTGCCTGCAAATTTCAAGGTGTCATTGTTTTTTACTGCTGACTAGTACTCCATTGTGTAAATGTATATATTTTCCTTATCCATTCTTTGAGGGGGCATCTAGGTTTTTTCCAAGTTCTGGCTATTTCGAATAATGCTGTTATTAACATAGTTGAGCAAATGACCTTGTGGTATGATTGAGCATTCTTTGAGTATATGCCCAAAAGTGGTATTGCTGGGTCATGAGGTAGGTTGTTTCCTAATTTTCTGAGAAATTGCCATATTGGTTTCCAAAGCGACTGTACAAGTTTGTACTCCCACCATCAATAAAGGAGTTCTCCCCTTACTCCACAACCTCTCCAGCATGAGCTGTCATCAGTGTTTTTGATCTTGGCCATTTTTATAGGTGTAAGATGGAATCTCAGAGTTGTTTTGGTTTCCATTTTCTGATGGCTAAGAAAGTTGAGCATTTCCTTAAGTATCTTTCAGCCATTTGAGATTCCTCTGTTGAGAGTTCTCTGTTTAGGTGTGTACCTGACTTTTTTCATTTGATTATTTGTTCTTTTGAAGTTTGGTTTCTAGAATTCGTTCTATGTTTTGGACCTGAACCCTCTGTCCAATGTGGAGTTGATGAAGATCTTTTCCCATTCTGTAGGCTGTTATTTTGTCTTATTAACCCTGTCCTTTGCTTTACAGAAGATTCTCAATTTTAGGAAGTTCCATTTATTGATTGTTGCTCTCAATGTATGTGCTACTGGAGTTATATTTAGGAAGTGGTCTCCTAAATGCCAATCCATTTAGGGCTCCTTCTTACTTTCTCTTCTATGAGGTTCAGTGTGGTTAGTTTTATGTTGAGGTCTTTGATTTGTTTGGACATGAGTTTTGTGCATGGGAATAGATATGGATCTAATAGCATTCTTCTGTGTGTCCACATCCACTTATGCCAGCAGCACTTGTTGAAGATGCTTTCTTTTTTCCATTTTATAATTTTAGCTTCTTTGTCAAAAATCAGGGCTTCATAGGAGTGTGGATTTATATTTGGGTCTTCGATTTGATTCCATTGGTCCTCCTGTCTGCTTTTATGCCAATACCAAGCTGTTTTCATTACTATAGCTCTATAATAGAGTTTTAAGTCAGGAATGGTGATGCATCCAGAAGTTCCTTTATTGTACAGGATTGTTTTGGAGATGTGTATATATATCTTATGTTATATATGTTTCTTATGTAGTTGAGTATTCTTTCAAGGTCTGTGGAGAATTTTGCTGGTATTTTGGTGGGGATTGCATTGAATTTGTAGATTGTTTTTGGTAAGATTGACATTTATGCTATATTCATCATACCTATCCAAGATCACAAGAGATCTTTCCATTTTCTTGTGTTTTCTTTTTTTCTTCAATGATTTAAAGTTCTTGTCATATAGGTCCTTCACTGGTTTTGTTAGAGTTACACCAGTATATTTTATGATATTTGTGGCTATTGTAAAGGGTGATGTTTCTCTGATTTCTTTCTTAGCCCATTTATCAAAAAATGATCATTTTTAAGTCAGGAAGAAAGACCTTATATAGATTACCATTATTTTGTCTTTTCCGAGGTGTGGGATAAGAGGAATTGTATGAGTTGACTTTTTTTGGTTCTGTCTTCTTCAGTGGGCTATTTAGGATTCATTATGTTACTGTCTGAATCAGATGGTTTTCCTTTGTGGGATTCCTTAGTGATGTTCAAAGAACGGAGTGACCCCTAAAGATGACCAGTATGAGGAAGCTTTCTATAACAGATGATCTACGCTTCAAAGAAACTGTTGGCATTTTTTCAGGATTCATGCTAATTTACCTCACTTTAACAGAATGGGTGTGAGTCTAGGTTGGGCCTAGACAGAAATGAAAGAATGTGACACTGTTCGGAAAAGTGTATGCTGCCATATATGTCCTCTTGGTCCCTGGACTATAGATAATACTGTGCTCAAAGCAACAGGACTCTGCTACGTTTCAAAGATTCCTGGTGCTGATTGGTGCCCAGTTTGGTACTCTGGTGGGTTAATGACAGTGGCCACAACATTGAATACAGCAGCATCATAGAGGCCTACATAGGCACCCTGCCTTGTTCAGAGGTCAACATACCTGCCCTGAATATGAAAAGAGGCTCCAGCCCATTATACACATGCACCGAGTAGTTAAGAATGGCTCTGGCAATGTATCTTATCTAGGACTCTAATGCTGTGATAAAACATCATGGCCAAAAGCAGCCATGGGGAGGAAAGGGTTGATTTCAGCTTACACTTTCTGGTTCTGGTGCGGCATTGATGAAGTCAGGATAGACACTCAAGCAGAGCAGGATCTAGAGGAAGGAACTGAAGGAGAGGCTATGGAGAAATATTGCTTTCTGGCTTGGTCAGTCTATTTTCTTACAGAACCCAGGACCATCTAGCAAGGGGTAGAACCACCCACAGTGGGCTGCGTCTTCTTATCAGTCATTAAACCAGAAAATGCCCCAAGGTATTGCCTATAGTCTGATCTTACAGGAGCACTTTTTCAAATGAGTTTCCTTCATCTCTGATGATTCTAGCTTATGTCAAGTTGTCAGAAAACTAGTCAGAATACAATGTAATAGAATTCTTGAACTTTCTATGTAGGGTCACCCCAAGCAGATGCTTTAATCCACGTCTGCCTATGCCTCACCTCACATGAATGTAACAGACCTGGAAGAACTTCCCCGAATGGGCCACCATGAAAACAAGGAGTAGAGTAAAGGAAAAAGGCTTCACCGCTTTGGGGACTGTGACATTGTCACAAAAGTTGGGGGGTAGTAAGGGCATCATGTCTGCCTGGACATGCCCCTATGATCATTGCAGACACCCAGAACATTGCTCCTATAGACCTGAGCACATCAGATGTAGCACAGCCCCTGGCCGAAACTAAGTTCCTAGAAAGCACAATTCACCATAAACAATGTGTCGTTGTCTTCCCTGATGGGAGGAGGCCTGGGCCCCTTGTCACATCTCCTTCAATATGCAGAATTTGAGGCCATAGATTTACACCATCAGGCACGGAATCTCTGCTGCTTCCCTGGAAGTGGCACTAGCAGGAAGTGACATAGGTATCACTGGCTGACAGTCTCCTGCCCTTACCCATATCCCTCATGGGCATGAGTGCTGCTGACAGTGTTCATTTGTCATTGCTCCCAGTCACTGGGGCCAGTAAACACAGGCCAGATTAGGGGATGAGGAGATTATGGTCTTAGAGCTGATGCCCCCAGGGATGGGGAGACTGTTGGCAGGGTGAAGAACAGATACATAAAGGGTCACAGCAGTGACCTCAGAAGACAGATGCAGACATCTGGGTGTACCTGCACTACCTTCTGAGAGGTTCTAGTGTAGCTGAACTCCCAGGTGAGATGCTCCTGTACCAGTGTTTTAGTGGCAGATGCCCTGGCATTTTGTCTGCCTGAATTCTCAGATGCCAGGCCTTGATGTGCTCAGTCTCCTAAGTGAGAATCCCTGATTCTCACATTAGACTCACGGTGCTGGTGCTCCTTCTCTTGCATACGAACGTTTTATCCCCTGGTACTCACAGGTGAGTCTCCTGGGTTCCTCTGCATTTTCAGATGAGCCTTTCATTTGTGTGCACAGCCACACTAGACCCATACCTGCCCCTTTAGATGAGAGAGATTAACATCCCTGTCAATAAAACGTCAACAGTTTCTTTGAAGTGCTCATAATCTGAGAGAGCAGATTTACTCATCCTCCATGGAATATTTGACCCCTGGGAAGAGGCAAACCCATGCATCCAATTCCCATAAGAGAGACTGGTGCACTTGCAATCCCTCTTGAGAATGACTCCCCAGAGCGCTTTAAATCCCAGGTTCACATATATTTCAAAGCTGCCGTCCTCGGTGTATTTGCATTCCCAAGTCTCTGTTACACTGCTATGGATAGCTGAGTCCCATTGGAACACCTACACTTCCAGATGAAACTCCCTGGTGGGGACCATCTGCTGACTCAGCATTGCTACAGGGGCGTCTCTAAACCATTTGAACCTCAACAAGGGATTCCTAAGTGCATAGGTACCATGAGAATGCAGGTCCAGTATGCCATGGTCTATGGTCTCTACTATTCCTCTACCCCCAGGATGTTTTCCATAGTGAGCAGCCACCTCTAGGTATGTGCTGCGAGAAGGTTTACTGTTGCAGGAGGAGGAGCGGGCTGTGTCCTGCTGCCCAGATCCCGGCCGCTGGCCTGCTTTTGGTCCTGGCTAGCTTATACCCGAAATAATTACACAGAAACTGTATTCATTGAAATACTGCCTGTCCCATTAGTTCTAGCCTTTTCTTGTCCAACTCTTACATCTTGTTTCAGCCCATTTCTAGTAATCTGTATTCACCATGAGGATGTGGCTTCCCAGCATGAGTCTAACCAGTGTCCATCTTGGGCCAGAGAAGCATGGCGTCTGCCACACTTCTCTTCCTCCCAGCATTCCATCCTGTCTACTCCACCTACCTGATTTCTGCCCTATCAAAAGGCCAAGGCAGTTTTCTTTATTCAACCAATGAAAGCAATACAAATGAAGAAGCACCTCCTACACCAGTTTACAGCTAGTAACTACCCACCTACTGGGGTGTGGCCTCATATTTACCTGGATGCGGAAGCATGTCCGGCCCCTTTTCTCATCCCCCTGGTCCTTGCTTGGCTAGATTGGATTGTTTTGGATCTCATCTCCATCCACAGTTCAAGCAGAGAATCCTGGTTTTGTAAGTTTTCCCCCTAAATAAATAACAGTCTGTCTCTCAATTCTGAGCCAGTGTGAGATTTCTTTTAAGCGTCGATTTCTCCAGCTGTCACCTGGCACCCCATGTGGATTTACACTCCACACCTCTTGGACAGATTGCCCGCTTCCCGGGCTGGAATCCCCACCAAACTTCCCGCTGCCACAATGGAGTTTCCAGCACGACAGCTGGCAGCACGAGTAGAAGTGCTGTTTGCCAGCCGCTGCGACCCCGGCGTGTGCAGCTTCTGGGCTTCTGTTCTCTGCCCCTGGACTCTGGGTTTCTTGCTCTGTGTATGGAATTAATTTGATTACATCTAATCTGTGGACCGACTCATTTTTCCCCAGTTCTTTAACAAGAACCAAGACAGATTT
The DNA here is from genome assembly GCA_004026605.1 of Ondatra zibethicus. NCBI lineage: Eukaryota > Metazoa > Chordata > Mammalia > Rodentia > Cricetidae > Ondatra > Ondatra zibethicus. Next base: position 18,345 of record PVIU01024082.1, read on the forward strand.
TAACACAGGACCTGTCGCAGCACCATTGCATTGATTCCAGTTGCGACTCGGAAACAGCGCTAACTGCTGGTTAATTAACAGGTAACCGGCAGATTTCTCTTTTTTAAAAAAGATTTATTTATTTATTTACTATGTATACAACATTCTGCCTCCATGTATGCCTGCATGCCAGAAGAGGGCGCCAGATCTCATTACAGATGGCTGTGAGCCACCATGTGGTTGCTGAGAATTGAACTCAGGACATCTGTAAGGCAGCCAGTGCTCTTAACCACTGAGCCATCTCTCCAACCCTCTTTTTTTAATACAGTTTTATTGATATTTATTGAGCTCTACATTTTTCTCTGCTCCCCTCCCTGCCTCTCCCCTCCCCCCTTCAAACCTCCCCCAAGGTCCCCATGCTCCCAATTTACTCAGGAGATCTCGTCTTTTTCTATGTTTCTAATGGGACTTTTGCTGCATATTTCACTACAACAATGAAAAACATTACATGAGGCCTCTGTGAATATGGAGGTACCTCAATTTACTGGCTATTAGGTTTCAGTTTTCTTCTCCATATTATATCATTAAGGAAGAATATCTGTATATACTTATAGATACTTGTATATGATATTATACATTCTTTTATCCTGTATAGTATTCTATGAAAATTTATTGGATATTCTTATGGTGGAAAAGATTTTAAGCATAATTGCAAGATCATAAATCCTCTAGCTATCACCCTCCTATCAGAATTCAGGCAATGTGCCCTATAGCATTCTCTCTCTCTCTCTCTCTCAACATGCTGTGCCCCTTTCTCATGCATCTGTCATTTTTTTTATCATTCTACCTGATGCCTAGGAAGTATGACAGCGCTGTTGAATTCATTAACTCACAGCATGTATGACTGCCTGTACCACCTCAAGTTAGCTAGCATTCTAGCTTGGAGGGGAGATGGACTCTTTAGTATCCCCTACTAGCTGGGGCGCTATTAGTAGTTGTTGATGGTTGCTGGGGAAGCAGTGACATATCCTCAGGGATCTAGTCCCTGGTAAGTTGCCCATGTTCTGGTGACATTGGAATTTGTGTGACACTAATGGGACTCGGTGTATTGAAAGAAAGAAAAAAAGAAAAGAAAAAGACATTTGTAGAGGGATGTTGGCAATGTCATTGGAAGGGGTCTAAGAAGGGGAAGGGGGTAGATATAAGCAAAATTCAATGTACAAAAATCTCAAATAAGAAAATTGTAAGAACAATTTCCCTACATTAGTATACTTTTATGAATTGGGAATAGTGTTACATGGCTATAATCATAATCCCAGGTCTCTGAAAACTAGGGTAGGAGGATTGTGTGTTGAGGCCATCTTGGGCTACATAATGAAACCCTGTCTTGGAAGAAAAAAGAAACCCCCAACACATGCATGCTTTCCTTGTAGTTTTTCTCTTCTGCATTTCTAGAACTCCAATAGAAAAGATGTTGCTCTATGACTTACATCAGGCTTCTAAATGCCACTCCACAGCTTCTCAGATTTTTATTCCTTTCCCTTCTGTTTCCAATGGAACACTTTGCAAATTTCTTCACTTATTAAAGCCAGTAGCTCTTTTTTCCCTTTGTGCAGATGGATATACAACTCTTGGCTTCTGTTTGGCGTGCAAACACTTCACCACTCACCTCCCACCAGCCTCAGTGATTCTTGGATTGGCAGTCTGATTGGCAGCTCATGCGGTGATATTGAACTTACCAGTAGCATTCTCATTTGCTTCTTGTAGGGTATTGCATGTGTCTACTGGCGGTCTCCATATAGTCATGTACTGTGGCCATCTGGTTGCCTGGGTTCTGACACTGGTTTTGTATGGAATCTATTGGTAGCTGTTTTTTCTCTGTGTGTTTCTTGCTTCCCACAATTTCTAGTGTGTCACATATGTGTCAGTATTCTCTACATACAAAATTTCTCTGGCTAGAGTTGGTGGGTGCTGCTCTGTACCGTGTAGAATTTGAGGAAGTGTGGCCAGGCTGCTGGGTGAGCTTGGTTGTCCACATGTTCAGTTTTAAGCCTGGTTGGGATGTATATGTGGTTCCCATTGCTCTGGAGGCTAGAGGTCTCCTCTTCCTGCCCAGCCTTCTGGGTAAGTGCCCACAGCTTCCAGAATGTTTTCCTCTTTGCTGCCCGAGAGGCAGGAAGTTCAGTTCTCATCACTGTGGAACATCACGGATTGTTCTCTGGAGGCCCCAAGATGGCGTCAACTACACACAGAGAGCTTGGAGTTCTCAAGACATTGTACACTTTGTGCAACCTCTATTCTTTGTCTCGAAAGAATCCAGATACTTCAGTCTCCCCAGTAAACCCGAGGAAGACTACCCTTTTCCATCTAGTGGTCCTGAAACTCTTAAAGGAAGAAGCAGAGGAAAGCATGTTTCTCTTTGGTATAATCCCACACCTCTTTCCTTCTGTTGCCTGTAAAATAGTTCAAGTCTATGTCAGTTACTAACAGCTAGTTTGGGTAGGGGCTGCCACTGTCTGTGACTTCATAGTCTTTTTTTTTTTTCAAGACAGGGTTTCTCTGTAGTTTTTGGTGCCTGTCCTGGAACTAGCTCTTGTAGACCAGGCTGGCCTCAAACTCCCAGAGATCCGCCTGCCTCTGCCTCCCGAGTGCTGGGATTAAAGGCATGTGTCACCACCGCCTGACTCATGGTAGAAGTCTTAAGTATGTATTTTCTCTTTCACAAAATGTTGTGTTCTCTATGCCTGGTTCTGCTGCCTGTATTTATTTCTTTAACGATTTTAATTAAAATGTAATTATACTACCTTTCTCCTCTCTCCAACCCCTATCATGTCACCCCTGTTCTCTCTAAAAATCCATAGCCTCTTTCCTGCTGAGCTTTTTAGTCCTCATTTCTATGGTTTGCCACTTGGTGTTGGGCAGCCGTTTAGGAAGCTCATCCCCGGGAAAGACTCAGACTCTGTCAGCAGACTTTAATTGCTGTTAGCTCTGAATCTAGTGGTGAGGCTCTGTGAGATTCTCCCATCCATGTTGGCATGTTAACTTGTGTTGTCATTCTTCAAGCTTCATTGAAGCAGCCAGATCATTGTGATGGCATGGGTGTAGCTGCCCCGACATATGTAGAAGGCCAGATCCTACATCAGACTTTCCTGGCCTCTGAACGATACCTCCACCATTTTTTCCACTATTTTCTCTGTGTCTAGTATATTAAGACTGTTGTGGATGTATCAGTTGGGGCTACGACCCACAATCAGTTTTTCTCTGCAGGTTGACTATTATTGCTTCTGTCATGGTCTCTGACTGATGAAAAAAGAAGCTTCATTTTTAAATTATTTTAGTTTGGGGTATATGTCAGGGGAGGGGCGCTGCATCAATGTCAGTGCATGTACATACAGTTCCAGCAGATGCCAGAAGAGGGCACCGGATCCCCTGGAACAGGAATTGCAAACAGTTATTGGCCAAAGTTTCAGAGCCCAGGAATTGAATCCAAGTCTTCCAGATGAGCAGCCAGTGCACTGAACTGCAGAATCGTCTCTGTTTGTAGTTCCTTACCACCCGAGAAGAAGCTATTTTTGATGAGGGGTGAGGTCAACCCTTGTCTCTGGGTCCAAGTATTCAGAAGCACTGAAGAGTTATACTGGTTTAAGAAAACGACTGTCTTGTGTTCCCCTGTATCACTAGACACAGGTAGTTGGCTAGAACTATAGTACCAGGCATGATTTACCTCCTGTTGCTCAGACTTAAGTTCAATTAGACATATGTTGCTTCTCCCCAAGAGTTTAGTACCACCGTTGCACATTTAGGAGTATGCTGGTCATTGTTACGATTCATAGGCAACATAGCTGATAGAACTATTTGATTGCTTTCCTCTCTTTACCACTTGCATAGCAACTTCCGATACTATGTAAGCTAGACCTCAAGGAGGAGGCTTTTGGGTCAGATCTAGCTTGAGTCCTCCCAGCCATATGTTCAAAATGCCTGATATCTTAGCAATATGGGCTTACCTTCAAATTCTGGGAGGCAACCAAGGGCAATAGCAATAGCTTACATCATTTGGGGTGGTCTCTTCGACTCTTCTGAGCAACAGCTCAAAAGGAGGTTTGTCATACCTGGTACTGAGGATTTATTTTCAATAGTCTATGTCTCTTGGAGAAAGTGTTATCATACCCATTGACACAATTTTATTTAATATATATTACATGTATCTTTATGTAAATATTAGATAATAGGTTCACTACGGATATTTCAAATATTGCCATTTATCTCTCCTCCTTCTGTAAGCCCTCCCCATTTTTCCATTCCCCTTGTCATATCACCTGTATCATGTTAAGCTCCAATGGTCCCCTTATACTCACATGGTTTCTGTGGTCACTCTAAGTTATGTACTTACATCTGAAGATCTAGAGATAAATAGGAAAATGTGGCATTTGTATTTCTAGGTCTGGGTTACCTCTCCCAACATATCTTCTAGTTCAAACCATTTGACTTCCCAGTTCATGATTTCCTTTTTCTTTACAGCTGAGTAGTTTTCCATTGTGCACAAGTACCTAACTGCCATCATCTATTGATCTGCTGAAGGACATTTAGGTTGTTACCACATCTTAGCTCTTGAGAAACAAGCAGTGATGAACAGGGCTCAGCAAATATCTGTGGAGTTGGATGTTAAATTCCTATGGGCACAGGCAAACCAAGGAGGGGAATAGCTGGGTCATGGTCACGGGGCATATTTATTATTAGGTTGCTGAGAATTCTTAAACAGCACATTCTAGTAGGCACAGCAAGAAGGAACATGGTGAGCCATCTGGTGCATTCTGGTGAGTGTGCAGTGCCACAGTGTGTGACTGACTCTTGGTTAAACCAGCTAGTGCTGGATTGGCAGCCATGGAGACATCAACATTATACTATTACTGATGACACCAGTAGGAACATACTTGATCGCGTGTTCCTCCCATTTCTGGGAAGCCATGATCCTCCTACCTCAGCTTTCAACATGTTGGGACTGCGTCTCTACCTCATGGAAAGTTGCGAGGGCATGGCCAAAACAACACTATATCTGCCCGTTGGCTATATCTTGAGCACTCCCTGTAGCAGAGTACTGTCTGTCTTCTATAGGAGCTGGGCCATTACTGTATATACTCTGTGTGTCAGAGACAGACCAGTCCTCCACACAGATATGCACAGTGGACCAGCCTTTGGGTAGAATGACCATATGGGAAGATTGTCACTTTTCAGCAGCTGAAATATCTATCTGTCTTCCTAGAGACTGACTTGGTCTGTTTGATGCCTTTAGGGGCCATCTGACTTTCCATGGTTCTCTTTCTGACTCTTGTCTGCTTCTATGTCCCCTCTTTCCTAGCAGTTTCCTTTGAATTAAGGTCACACTGTCACCCAAGCTAGCTAGCAATTCTTGATGTCCTGCATCAGTTTTGAAGTGCTGCTGTTAAAGGCATGCGTCACCACATCTCCTCTATGAGATTTGTGTCCAGTTCCCAGCTTTGTTCTATGTCAGGAATAGCGGCTCTCTTTGTGATATGAACAGTAGACGTTCTCTCTTCGCCTATAAACTGTCTTGACCTTTTAATATCCTTTCTGTCACACTGTCAAATTTCCGTGAATGAAAATAAGTACACATGTCACTGCTCCGACTGTTTTACTTAGGGGTTCTGGCCCTTCTGCCATATGCAGAAGCCTTTCTGCCTCCATTACAAGTGCCTCAAGTCAGCCTGTAGTTTCATTTGCTGTGTACAGCCTGAAACCTGTCTTGGTTTATTTTGAGATATGCCGAGAAATTGAGATGCATTTGTCTTTTTCAGATATCTGTGTAGCTTTTCCAGCGTATTGGCCTTGACCTGCGCCCAGGACTCCTGGGAAAGCAGAAGTTATGCTGTCCCCACCCTGTGTTCTAGAATATACTCGCTGCAAAGACTCCCTTGGAGCTTACAGCCAAGCGATGGCCTTTCCTTCTGAGGCAGCACTGCACTGAGACCCTTCGGAGCCTCACACTTGGATTCCCTGGAGGTGACCTGAAGATCTCCTCCTCACTGAGTCATCAGAAGAAAGTGCCTGGGAGCTGAACTCTGAACCATCTCTCCCCCCAAGCCTTGAGAAGGGGACCACTGGACCCTGAGGGCAGCCCTCCAGAAGAGACTGTCCTCAGGAAAGCATTTCCTGCTTCCATGCTGTCCCGAAATCTCTGCTGCCAATGTCCACACACTGTTCCTTTAAACTACCCTCACCCACAGTTATCAGGCTACGTGTACTGGGGCTGTGCTTTGGAAGCTGCTCTCCTTTGTGGGCAGAAGACTTGTGAAGTAGCTGCTACTACCAAGCATGATGGTTTCCCAGGCACCCAGGGCTATGGTCCATTGCTCACTAGCTACCTGGAAGAAGGCTCTGTGCAGATGGAGAACACAAATCTAGATTCCTGTGCATGATGAGGACTCAGAAGTCCAAAATGAGGTCCTAACTTCATTTCTTCAACTCCTTTCTGGTTGGAGGCCTAGGCCAGCAGATCATGTCTGAGGAATGCAAAAATTGGTCTGTAGGAATTGATAGGATTAAGGGATCTCTGCTGGATTTATGCCCACATTCAAGCTATACCCTCTGCTCTGCACCATTGTTTGGGGGGGGGGGTTCAGGCTTAGCATTCCTAGGTTATGAGACAGATGGCTCAGGCTCCAACCTTGCTGCACCCCCTTGGTACTCCCTTCTTCCACACAGTGCATCACTTACTTCTGGGCCTCCCATTCTCCATTGCTCTTCCTGGGCAGGAGTCAGGGCTATCTCTTAGTTTCCTAGACACGTGAATCTTGAAGTCCCATTTAAATGGGACTCCAGGTCTATCCACCATCGGTATGGTGTGTGAACCATACAGATCTTCCAAAATGATACCAAGTCAAGAGACTCCTAGGATAGAAGGGCCAAGCATCCACTGGGTTCAGCCACTACTACAGACATTGCCTTATTACCATTAATGCTGGCACATTTAGGCAGGGAAGGAATGGTCGGTTGGGTCCCTGACATGTCTACAAACTCAGTGGGGTGGAGTTCCCTTTGACCTTCTGATACATTCAGTGCCTGGAACTCTGTTGCTCAGAGGAACTTGGCTCCAGTCTACTTGACTGCTCTTATCCATCTGTGGGACACGGTCAAGATACGTGCTCCTTTCCCATTCCCCAGTCTCCTTGGCTGCAACAGAGGCTGCAGGCACTTTGACTGACTCCTTCCTGTCTGATGACCTCTGGGGTACAGTGTGCAGCAGAGCTCCAGGTCCTAGGTGAGGCAGGCAAACCGCTTAGATTCTTGACGTCAATGTATATGAATTTGTGATGACATGTCAAGCCAGCCACTTCTTCCCTTTTTAGCCAAAAATAGGAAGCATGGGAAATGGGTGATTACAGGGTCTTTAGTATCCTTGAGACACCTGGGAGAGGAATGGAATCAGTGGCCTGAAGAGTGGTCACCCCACCCAGGAGTGGAGTGCCCTGCGAGCCATGCCCAGAAAAGATGCCTCCTTTGACTTAGGCCAGCCCCAGGATTCTCTTCCAGGTGTCTTTGTCTGAAAGCTCCTGTCTGAGGACATAAGTGATACATTCCAGCATCTTTGGCTAAGCTCAAGAAATAAGTCTGGCTACACTGAACTTATTGAATGAGTGAGTGAGTTATTATGTGAATGGGTGGTTACAAATAAGTAATGGGTGAGTGCCTGGATAGGCGGGTGAGTGCCTGGACAGGCCGGTGAGTGCCTGGACAGGCGGGTGAGTGCCTGGACAGGCGGGTGAGTGCCTGAACAGGCGGGTGAGTGCC
>PVIU01024083.1:0-26105 GCA_004026605.1 Ondatra zibethicus
CCATCTGCCATCCACTTTTCAGAGAGGGTAAGGCTTCCCATGGGAGGTTAACAAAATCTGGCATATCACTTTGAGATAGGACCAAGGGCCTCACCCCTATATCTAGGCTGATTAAGGTTTCCCTCCAAAGAGAATGGGTTCAAAAAAGCCAATTCAGTCACTAGGGATAAATCATAGTCCCACTGCCAGTAGTACCCACACTGTTACCCACATTAAGAGGGCCTAGTTTGGGCCTATACAGGTGCCCCTGCTGTCAGTATAGAGTCAATGAGCTCCCACTCGTTCAGGTTAGCTGTTTCTGTGAGTATCCCCATCATGGTCTTGACCATTTTGCTCATATTATTGCTCCTCCATCTCTTTGGCTAAACTCTGAGAGCTTGGTGTAGTGGTACCTGTGGATCTCTGCATCTAAGCAAAGGATAACCTGTATGTAGTCCAAGACCCCAGAGAAGCTAGGTAACAAGAAAAATCCTAACAGTGGCATACATGGTTCCCTTGGAAAGGGGAAATAGACAAGATCTCCTGAGAAAATTGGGAGCGTGCATGTGGGAGAAGGGAGAGTTGAAGGGGAAGAGGGGGAGGAAAGAAGGGAAGGGAGGAGGAGAACATGGAGGAATGGGATGGCAAGATGGGGGAAGGAAAGAGAGGGAAAGTAAGGAAAGAGATACCTTGATTGAGGGAGCCATTATGGGGCTAGCGAGAAACCTGACACTAGGGAAATTCCCAGGAATCCACAAGAATGACCTCAACCAATAGTGGAGAGGGTACCTGAATGGGCCTTTTCCTGTAGTCATATTTATGACTACCTTAATTGTCATCATAGAAACTTCATCCAGAAACTAATGGAAGCAGATGCAGAGATTCACAGCCAACAGTGAACTTTTATAGTTTATAAATTTTCAATTATAAGGAGAGTTTTTCATACTAATTCAATTTTCAATAAGTGAGTGAGGACATAAACATTTAAAACATGAGTTGATGTTTTATTATTATTTATTATTACTAGGTCAGCAAATGCTAAAACAGATTGATATTAATATGACAATTGCTATAAATATTAGTACCTCCTGTGATAATTTATACCTGTCTGTCTCAGTTTCAATATGTTAAAAATTATATGTCAATAACTGACAAACTTAATCCTTTGCAAATTCCCTGAAGAATAGTCTGCATTTTGTCTTTCAAACTTTAATGTTCATTATAGGAGAGGACAGAATAGATGACCAAAAATTTATGGAAAGCCCAAATGAGTGAATTATTAATATACTTTTGTAAAAAAAAAACATATGCATTTACTATACTTAACACAGTATCAAATGTCAAATCTTTCTATTTATTATTTGTAGTCCAAACAGGAATAATGTATATTTTGGGGAATGTAAATATGTTTACAATCAAACATCTGGAGTCTTACCCAGAAATGAAATAATTAACATGAGTACATCCCTCTCAGGCTGTGCAACAACTGCTAAAATGAACTTGAGCTCTGAAGCAGGTAAATCCTTGTACAATACTGCATATTCAGTAACAAGATATCTTTAATGCTTAAATACTTAGAGATTATTTTTCTTAACAGCTAAATTTGTTGTTTGTGAAAACTGCACTGGAAACTGATTTCTTTATTTGATTATTGCTTGCCTGTCACAATCTAAGAACCTAAGGAATCTCCAAATATTTTTCTGATGATAAGGATCATACTTATTGAATTATGACACATTTATCAAAGTGCCTGAAGGGCAAATGAGTTAGGAGAGATTTTCCAAACTCTGAAAAATGTAAGCAAAAATCCTTTGTTTTCAAATATCACTACGTAATCCCTATTTATTCCTTAGGCTATGTGTTATCTTGAATTTTAACTGTTATGTATGCAGTATATACAAGTTGTAAACGCAATGAGTATCCTTAAATATGGAGGCTGATGCAAGCAGTCAAAATCTGTTGCTTTGAAATAATTTAAAAAACACAAGAGTGTAGCCAGCATAACTCCCATGATATTCAAAAAATGAAGTTTTAGTATTTTATAATTTTCATTTATTACAGAATTTAAGAGGAGTTTTAAAGAAACAGGAACCAAATTAGTCACAACAAAATGTAACAAGGTATGACATTGATTTTCAGTCTTAGTTTTAGATCTAGTGAGGTCCATGTGAGCCATGGGACCTAACCGGAGGCCACCAGTAGGAAGTCTTAGTGCTCTCTGTGCATGGTCATCTCTGGAAGCCAGCAGAACTTAGGGGTCATGTATGTGTGACAACTTGTGCCTAGACTCAATAGTTGAAAGCTGGGCATTATCTCCTAGTATATTACCCTAGCAGAGGGCCCTAACAGTAATATATCTCCAGAAACTCCATACTGGAACAAAACCTTCTGGAGGGCGATGCTGTCAATTGAACCTCATGCTATCAGAACCAGCAGTTCAGGAGAAGTACAAGCACATGCCACTACCTTTTGAGAACTGAGGTGGATCATAACCAGCTAAGCTATAGAAGCAACTATCAAGAGCATAGGAGACTCAATATTTATCATACTATATTCAGAATATAGGGCATGCCATTAAATATAAGTCTGTATGCTTAAGATTTAATGTTATGTTGTAAGTTTCAGAGTGGCTTAGAACCAGTTACTTCCTTCTCATCTCTCACCTTCAGAATGGTGATGGCTATCCCTGATGGTCATTTTTGTGTCAACTCAACACAAATGAGAGTAACCTGAGAGGAGGAAACCTCAATAGAAATAAAAAAATGCCTCTGTAAGATCAAAAGGCTGTGGGCAAGCTGATGGGTCATTTTCTGACTTAGTGATTGGTATGGAAGGCTCACATTTGTGTGGGGGGAACCAGCCTGGGCTGGTGGCCCTGAGTTCTATAAGAAAGCAAGCTGAGCAAGTGTTGAGGAACAAGCCAGTAAGAAACTCCTCTACGAGGCCTCTGCCTCAGCTTCTGCCTCCAGCTTCTTGCTCTATTTGAGTTTCTGTTCTGACTCCCATTGATGATGTGTGGAAGCAGAAGCCAAATAAACATTTTGTTCCCAAGTTACTTTTGGTCATTGTGTTTCACCACAGCAATAGTAACCCTAACTAAACCACTATCTTCTGCCTGTCTCAACACTCTGCATTGGAAATAATGTAATTTCACTGATTTCAGAGATTCAAAGCTGAAGACCATGTTTCTCAAGATGAACTGAACCCCCAGTCTAATTTATAGCTGATACATATTAGATTTTTAAAACTAAATATTAAAATTAATCCAGGGATAAATTAAAACTTAAGGGTACTAGGGTGGAATGATACTTTTTATATGCAAGAAGCACATACGTTTGGGTGAGTGTGTTGTAAAATTCTACACTTTTAAGATTTGTGTCTTCCTCTAAATTTGTGAAGTTATTTATTGAAATTTAATTCCTAAGTGATGGCACTATAAATGTGTGATCATAAATGGGATTAATGTTTTTATATATAAGGGATTTCAGATATTTCTTCTGCATCTTCTACAATCTGGAGAAAAAAAAATCAAACAACAATAGCAACAAAAAACCAAAAGCATAAAAGCAGGATAGTCATTTTATGGGTCAGCTTTCTTTTATGTTACCAAATTCTTAGATATTAAACTTAAAAAGTAAAAGTTTGTTTAACTAACAACTTTGGAAGTTCCAGGCCATAGTTCCTTGCCATGTTGCTTTGGAACCTGTAAGGATTTGGCACATCATTATGGGAATACCTGGCAGAGAAAGCTTTGCACTTTGTAGAAACTGGAAATTAATGAAAGAGAAAGATGTGTAGTAGTAAAGTATAATCTACTTTACACACATATTCATAATTTGCTTTGCTGGATAATCATTTTGTATACTGTGTAAAGATGTGTCCGCTTTACTTCACCTTCTGATTAGTTTAATAAAAAGCTGAATGACCAAGAGCTAGGCAGGAGAGGATAGGCAGGATAGATAACAGGAAGAAACAGGAACTCTGGGAAAGACTATTGCATGGGGGTGGGGTAGGATTCAATAGTCAGACGAGGAGGAAATCAAATGTGGTTATTCAAGAGCAATAACATGCCATGTGACAGAACATAGATTAATATGAATGTGTTCATTTAAATTTTAAGAGCTAGTTGGAAACCAGTCTAAGTTAAAGCCAAGATCTCATACTTAATAAGAAGTCCCTGTATCATTATATGGGAGCTGGTGTTCCAAATAAAAACCCTGAGACACCTATCATGTTTCATTTGGACCCAGATGTTCAAAGTTCTGCTACATATCAGTAGTGTCACAGGCTGGATAAGGCTTCAGCACCTGAGACTCTCTGGGACTCTTGCAAACCATAAGGCCATACATAAAACAAGACATGAGCTTTCACTTGACTTTAGACTTTTTAAACTGCATATTGGTGAGAAGTAAATACTTGTTGGTCATAAGATAACTAGTACTATGCTGACAGAGCTTTCTGTACCACCAGATCCCACATCCATTTAGTCCCAAATAAACACACAGAGGCCTACATTAATCATAAACTGATTGGCCTATTAGCTCAGGCTTCTTATTAACTCTTATAACTTATATTAGCCCATAACACTTGTCTGTGCTAGTCACATGGCTTGGTACCTTTTTTGGCGAGGCAGTCACATCTTGCTTCCTCTTTGTCTGGATGATGACTCCAGACTGACTCTTTCTCTTCCTAGAATTCTCCTGTCCTCATTGCCCTGCCTCTACTTCCTGCCTGGCTACTGGCCAATCGGCATTTATTTAAAATAAAAGTGACATGGTACAGAACATTGTCCCACAGAAGCACTAGAATAGTTAGCTTTTGGGGTTTTAATCACAATATGTATGCATACTTAATAAATCAGTTTGTTTCTACTTCAATATCAATCATTATCATTTTAATAACTGTGGCTAAAATACCTGCATAATCTATAATTTCCTCATTTATTCATTATGCACTTGTAGCTTATAACCTTATTACATTATATATGACCAATAGCTAGTCAGGAGAGGATAGGTGGGATCAAGCACAGGCCGAGAGGGAGCCTGATTTTCAAGAAAAAGTTCAAACAGATTCTGTCATTTCAAGAGATTACTTTTAAATTTTTAAATAATCAGGTTATGTTTTGTCTTCTCAGATCCCAGCCCAAATAACACTAAACCTCTTATAGAAGAAAAGTGACTACGATGTTTTCATGGTGCTGTAATGATTTTTTAAAATAAGAAACAGATTCTAGATCCAGGTCTAGAAAACACTACCCCCTTGTGCATACCTCATTTTCATAGTTTTAAAAAAAGAGTGCCTTAAAGAAATATTCTGATTTTATGATTGGCTAGAGAGAGAGAGAGAGAGAGAGAGAGGACAGAAGGGCAAAAGTGGGAGGGAGAAGCAGTAGCTGCCTCCTCGGAGGAGAGATGGACAGAGAGTGATCAGGCTGGAGAGGAGGCTTGGTGAGAAGGGAGTGGATGGGGATTGTCTCTTAAAGAGACAGGTAATGCAGGTAAAAGGACATGCCAGTAGATTCCCACCTTTCTCTTATAATGGAAAGGCAGGGAGCTAGGCATGGCAGATTGAGGGGATAGGCATGGTGGGTTCTCAAAACTGAGTCTTACTTGTTTATGGGTACCAAAATCTTTCTTGCGGGTGGCCGAGAAAGTTCGTCACATTCTGGAGTAGCTGGAAATTTTACTTCTGTCTAAGATTTGGGGGATGCTGGACAGATAAGTTTTGGGCCTATTCCCCCATTGCCAAGAATGTGAGAAAGATACAAGACCCAATGGCCAGAGATAGTAGTTACATGTTCAGAAGAAGGTTGGACAGAGAGAGATACATAGAGGTTTGGTGACCATTTATTTCCATAAGACAGTTATAATAAATTCATTATGAAAAGGGATGGGTTAAGCCAAACTTATCACCTGAGTGTAAGGCTGGTTGGGTAAAATTTATTTTGGTTTATAAATCCACAGGGGCAATATAAAAACTTTATATGTGTAAATTCAATTTTTAACATTTAAGAAATTTATAAACAGGATTTGAGATGAATCATTTTTACTATTCAGATGACCATCAATGTCCTATGCCATAGTGAAGATTAGAGATATTTTCCTACTATGAATTGAAACATAGCAGATGAAATTCCCATTAAAATTTCTATGGAGTTATAAAAATGAAATACGTTTGCTTCACTTAGGCAGTAATAGGGCTACTTAACTAATGGATTCTTAATTATTGCATATGGCTGTGAAGACAAATTTCTTCTTTTTTAAATAACTCTTTCTTTTAAAAAAGTTTTAAGTACTTGCAAAATTTTAAGCGTGCATACAGTAGTTTGCTTAACACTAACATGGATATAAAGGATCTATGTATGAGCTAGCTGGAGGGTTGTCAAAGGAGACCAGAGGGAAATGGAATCAACTTCAGGGTCAATGATATGATCAGAAGTTCAAACAAAAGTAAGCTCTATTCGTTTCTATTTTCCACTGAATTCTATAAAACCTCAAATGTTAAACAAATCTCAAGATAGATGTTGGAGAAGACAAGAAGCAGTTGAGAGCTACTACAGTGAACATTTTTTGACTCTAGATGAAAGTAAGCATGAGCACTTCCTCTTATTACCATAACACAGTCTCTTTTGGCCTGAATGTATATGACAAGTGGGTTGTGTATTAGAACTCCTGAGAATAACCACACAATCAAGTCTTTCAGTTTTAATGTTTCAATTTTAATGATGTGTAAAAGAAACAAATACTGAAGATACTAATTGGGTCTGTGCTGAATAAGCATTCAAAGGCTTTCTGTATAAATGTGGAAGTTAACCATAACAGAACTTCAAATACCTTTCTTGGAAAAAAAATTCCATAGACTACAAATAATGAATTAAAGTTGGTTCTTTCCTAGGCTGACTGCTTATGGTATTTGTTAAAGAAATTTATGAGACAAACTCTCTTTCTGGGTAAAATTTACTGGTTGGTTTATTCTTTGACAAAAGATATGAACAGAACGATTTAGCAATTGCCTGAAAATAAAGCCGGATTTATGGTCAGGTCAAAAAATAAGGGAAATTTAATCATCTGAAATAGGTGGAAGTGATGTATTCTACAAAACTTCTCTCCTGAGCATAAATGAGCCTACAGAAACCACCCCAGTACAGCACAGCACTGTAAGATGTATCAACTGCAGACAAGGAAGGAACACTCAGTCAGGGAGAGCAGCAAACAGATGAAACAATAGAATGAACCGGGTGAAGAGGTATGGCTTAAACATGGGTTGTTTCTAAAAAACACATGGAAAAACTTCAAGCATGCAATCTGGTTTTGAGGAGACATGTAAGAGTACTTATACAAAACTGTCCTTACATGCCTTAGATAATGTGCTTGTCTCTCTGACTCATATGCTGAAGTTCTGACTCATTCTATCTCAGAGTGTGAATTTATAGGAAACAAAGAATTCACAGATGTAATTTGTTTAGTTAAGGTGAGGTTTTAAATTCTGCTCCAATATACTATGTCTGGATTAGCAGCAAAATCAGAACATAGATACACACTTTCTGGGAGAACACCATGGAAGAAGGAACATGGTGTAATGACATTCTGCACCAATAACAGTGAGCAAATCACCAAAGGTAGATTGGGAGTCATTAATAGATCTTCATTGCTAGCTCTCCAATGGTCCAACATCTGTAGATTCTGTGATCTTAGTAGTTTTACCTTGACAACTGCAAAACAATATATTTATTTTCCTTCAAACACTTATCTAGTGATACTTATCTGTGAAGATCTGAAAAACAAATATATGCCAAAACAGCTTCTTTTTAATAATTGTAAAAGAGGGCAACCAATTAAAATCCTGAAATCAATAAAACCCTGCATTCCACTTAACAAAATGTCATCCATATGGTGCTAAATTATGGACATAGGAAATTGCTTACATATTCCTTCCAATGACTGATTGACAAAGTATTTGCATAGGATGGGGTCATTGAGCATTCACTATGGGAGGATGGTCCAGTGGTGTCTCCTGGTAGACTGAGAATTATTATAAGTAGGCACTATGAAAGCAAATTTTTCTCTGTCCTTTTTGTGAAGGTATAACATAGAAACAATCCATTATATCAATGAGAGACCACACTTTGGGGATTAGGGAAGGCAAAGGGAATCCAGATTATAGAGCACCCATAGGTTGAATAACTTTGTTGACAGCTCTAAACTCTGTCATCACCCTCCATTCTCCAGATTACTTTTTAACAACAAATACAAGAGAATTCAAGGGCTGGTAGATTCTTCAATATTTTGAACATTTAGTTGCTCCTGTTCCAGCTGTTCTAAAGCCTGCAGCTTCTTTTCTGTTAAAGTCCATTGTCCAACCCATATTATTTTCTTAGTTATCCATTTTAAAAGCAGGACCATTAGTACCTCTGAAGGTTTGCTAGTTGCTTTGTGTTTTTGAACAGGCTGAATTGCTAGTGTCCTTTGTCTATAATAGCTTATAATATCTTCCCCAGAAACATAAGTTTTTGGGACTGCAGGAATGTTAATTTGGGTATTACATTGATGCAATAGGTCACAACCCTATAAATCCACTGCATTATTAGGTACATATGGCTTCAGCCTTCCTTTCTGTCATTCTGACCCTATGCATTCAACCCATCTCGTGATTTGCTTCACTTGAGATAGGGTTCCCATTTCTAGGAACTGTATATCTGCCTGTGAAGAAGCCAATTCGGATGCCAAGATTCTGAAGTAATATTACTTACTTCTTCACCCATGTCTATGAAGCCCTTAATAACAATGCAATTTATACACACTCTTTTTGGTCTTAGATCATTTATAGAAGTCTGCCAGAAAATATGCTTTCTATTTCCTACTGGGGTTTTTGATTCATCCTCCATGTCTATTCCATCATCCAAACCAGTATGGATTTTTACACTAGGCACTAGATTTATTAAATTTTTCTGGTGAGACATGTTCTCCACAGTAACTGGAAATGATTCTACCTGGTTTGACATGGGGGCCTGTGAGAGGACCACCAAAGAGTTTTTCAATGGTATCAGGTTGCCTTGTCAGTCTTTTGATGACCTACATTCATTGGTCCAATGTCGGCCTTTGCCACACCTCCTACATACACCAGATGGCAAAGTCCTCTTATTCTTGCTATTCCTAGAGAAGATATTATTCCTAGGGATTCCATGTCAACAATCCCTTCTGAGATGTCCTATTCTACCACAATTAAAACATTTGGCATTTTGATGTCTCCTCATTCCTTTAGAAATTGCTTCTCCTACCCAAGCTTCAGTACTATAGTCAAATCTTTCAACATTCATTGTATGCAAGATTCATTCATCTATTGGTGCTGATCTGACCTTTAAAGGCCCAAGGACCTTTTTGCATTCTAAGCTGGCATTCTTGAAAGCCAAAGATTCAATAAGTACACATCTAGCTTCTGAGTCTGTTACTCCTATTTGTACAGCCTTAGTTAATCTTTGAAAAAAGTCACTAAAGGGTTCTCTCTGGTGCTGTTTAACTCTCATATATGATTCAGTTCTCTTTCCATCCTGAATCCTGTCCCAAGTATTTAAAGTGCTACAAGGTGTGCTTGTTTTCAAAAGCCTGGTCCTAAGAGTTAGAGTAATGTCCATCATCAAGAATTTGATATTGGAAAATATCAAGTCTTTTTGCTTTTCCCCGTTTTTCTAAAAATTTTTTGCCTCTTCTCTCCAATAACACTTCAAAAGCAGCTGCAGTCCGTCTTCTAGAACTGCTGAGATTAATTGAAGCCAATTGTGTGCAGTAGCCTTAGTGCATGAAGCCCACATTTTGACCATTTCCCTAACAAGGGGTGAATATAGTCCACAAGATACTATTGGTTGTTTGATTTCTTTTAGATTGCTCATACGTATTGGTTACCATGTATATTATTTGACTACCTTAGGGTACTTAGTGCTAGATGGTCTTTCCGATGATATCACTGGATAGGCAGTTAGAACTCAGGATAAGCCATTCCAGAGGTTGGCATGTACTGATGAGGTTAAATCCTGTCTTTGTACCTTCTGTCCATGCTCATCAATTTTAACAAATTACTCAATCTTTTTAAATCTTTTTACTACTACCTTTTGTAAAGTCTGGATCTCCTGTCTGGTGTTCTGTTCTAATGCCCTCACTGAGGATTCCAAGGTATAAAGTTTGTTCAGTAAAGATAATGTTTTTGGACATAATTTTTATGGAGTACATATTATATTTCTGGAGAGACAGCCTATCTGCCAATCTACATAGCTATTCAACAGAGTCTAATTATTACATTCAGCAGCACGAATTCTCTCAGACAATGTTTTAGCACCCTTCACCATTGACTGGATTTTGTCCTTCAAATTGGTCATATCCTTCTCCAGAGTGCTGATTTTCTCTTTTAGCTGGTCATTATCACTCTGTAAAGACTGTATCATAACTAAAAATGCCTCATTCTTGGCTCTATTATTAAACCATTTTAAGGACAAAATATGAAAGGCCAGTCTAATCCCTAGAATCAAATAAAGGGATGTAGGAGGGCAATCACATAAGCTTTGCATAATACTATCCATAGTATAAGTAAAAAAACCATTGAATTCTTGGATTTTTAAATTATCTGTCATTTTGACCTTAAAAATTTCACCCACCATAAGGTGTATTGAGTTGGAGTAGGTGCAATAATTGTTACCAGTCAGTAGTTGTCACAATTGTAGCTGTGTGGCCAGATTGCAAGCTGTGGACTATTCTAATTGGTTTTCATGCATTAGATACTGAAAAAAATGCTTAAATTAATAGCAGTTATTAAGGTGATCAAAGTGATTCTGAGAGTTGGTACCAGAATAAAGAGAAAACCCAAAGCCTTCCATCAGTGTGAATTACAGACTGTGTGCTTCACGGGGATCCCTGGCTAGACCTGGCAATGGCTGGCAGGAGCTGTGGGCAGGAAGGGTCAGTGCCCAAATGCACCACCTGGGGCCTGGCTGTGGCTGGCTGGAGCTGTGGGGTTCCTGAAAAGGGGTTGTAGCATTCCCCAAGCCCCATGATCCAGGAGCCAGATGTTGGGGGTAAGGATGTGGGTTAAAGAATCCCAAGCTAACTCCAAAAGATTCCACTTATATTTTCTTTTTTCTTTTCTTTTTCTTTGAGACAGGGTTTCTCTGTAGTTTTGGAGCCTGACCTGGAACTAGCTCTTATAGACCAGGCTGGCCTCGAACTCACAGAAATCTGCCTGTCTCTGCCTCCCGAGTGCTGTGCAAACTTAAGGAAGAGGAATGAGAAGTCCAACCTAATTTGTGTGATGCCAGAACCAGAGAGAGAGAGAGTGAGTCCTGGACAGGCAGGTGGTTTTCTCTGGGTACCCAAATGGTCACTCCCTAACCTGGTCTAACCTCTTAAAAGTCATCGGCTAACAGAGGTTCTTCATCAGCAAAACAGTATTGTTTAGTTTCCCCTAGGTCTCTGGCCTATCTAGTCTCAAGATTTTGGCAACCTGAGCAGTATCACAGATTGGTATGGGTTCTAGCTCATGAGTTGTCCTTAAATACTGTCACATATTGTTTGGCTACTTCCACAAACTTTGTGTCACTATTGCACTAAAACATTTTGTAGGGAGTGCATAATTGTAGATTGAAGGGTTTGTGCTGGATTTGAGTTTATCTTTCTCCTTTGGTACCTTCCAGAGTTCCTTTCAGTGTCATTAACACTAATTGGTAGTTGTAAAGGCTTTAGTTAGGCACCAGCATATTTTTCCATGTTCATTGTGCTATATGAGTGTTATCTTTGGTAACAGTATCTTTCTGTTAATTAATGAAGAACAATAAATTGGCTCAGCCATCATCAGAGAGTTTTCTCCTGCAGTATATGCCATTAAATACTGACCCACAATCATATAATGTGCAAAAAGTGAGATACCTTAAAACACTCAGTCCTAAATGGGATGTCTTCCAATAACCCCTCCCCTCGGAACTCAGGGAACCTTGCAAAAGAGGAAACAAAAGGACTCTAAGAGAGAACAGAGAGAGGACATTAAGGAGAAGAGACTCTCTAAACACAGCAAAATAGATACACATACCAACTCACAAAGAATATGGCAGAATGCACAGACCTGCATGAGTTTTGGCCAGTAGGGTTACTAGCACTGACAGTAGAATAAACACAAACCCTCATCCCTAACACAGAATCCATCTCCAATTGATAATCACTCACAAATGACAAGTTAGTTTTCTCCAACAGAGTCTAAATGGTGATACCCAACATTCTTAAGGGCATGCACTATGCCCAGCAGTAGATGACTGATATCAAGAAAACTTACTTGCATCTTTGGAGGTTATTGGTCTATTGATAACTTATCAGGTCATTTGTTTTGTTTTGTGCTACTTGTTTTGTGTTTTATTTATATGTTTGTTTATGTTCCAA
Organism: Ondatra zibethicus; assembly: GCA_004026605.1. Classification (NCBI taxonomy): domain Eukaryota; kingdom Metazoa; phylum Chordata; class Mammalia; order Rodentia; family Cricetidae; genus Ondatra; species Ondatra zibethicus. Next base: position 12,393 of record PVIU01024083.1, read on the forward strand.
AAAGAAAAAGAGAGAGCAAATGGATCCAGATGGAGGGAAGTAGAAGGGATCTCTGAAAACTGAGGAAGGGAAGACTAAATGCAGAATATATAATATGAAAAAAGAAACCTATTTTCCAAATAAAAACAAAGAAAGAAAGAAGGAATAAGGAATAAAGGAGGGCAGACAGGAAGGAAGGAGATTCTTTATTATGAGTCTTGATTCTTCATCTAGACAAATAGGTTGAACATATGTGACTTGTTTATTAAATTAACTAATCCACTAACTAGTACATTATATGGATTTAAGAAGCTAAAAAGACTCATCACTTTATTGGTTCTTTTTCTTCTGATACAGAGAATAATTAGAAAAGTACAGATATGTATAAAATTTACATATTATTTAAAAGGATTTTGCTGATATGTTCATTCCTAGGATATTGAGAATTTTTGTTGTAATAATATAAATATTTTCAGAAATATTTTATTTACTCACTAATCCTGAATTACATGCCATAATAAAAAAGGTATTTTGAGTAAATATGACTTCTCCCCAACTCAGATTTAAACTCATAGGCTCACATTTACTTGCTAAGACAGTAAGAAGAGTTTCAAGTGTTCTTGATAAACTTAATAAAATTTATCTTCATTTTCTATTATCTCCCTTTTTTGTATTTCAAACAAAGTTTCTTTCTAAAACATGCAGTCTTATTGTAAAATAATATATTGAGTAAAATGTGTTATAAGAATCCATGAAAATCTATAGAACACACATTTCCTCAAGTAGTAAACCTAAATAAAGGATCTATCTGGTTTAGAAACCCTCTTTATTGTTCCTTCTGGCCAAATGGATTAATGATTTATTCCTTACTGTTTGAATGTTATGTTTGGTATCATAATACTTTTAGTGTCCCCACACAATATCTATGCCCACACACTGCCCAGATTTACATGCTAGATATAAAATAAGGTGAACTGAGAAAATAATCTCTGATCCAGCTTCCAAATTAATAATGAAATGTTTCAGACTGGGTCTGCTTAAATTAGATTCCTAGCTCTACTTCAATTGACTGAGGATATATGACTGCAGTTTTTTTTTTCAGTTAAATTCCCCAGCAGTCCACTGATTAACATATATAAACTGAATGTTTCTGGAGTTAAGATTTCATGAAGTAAGGTATAGGGAGGCAATAAAAATCATATCTCAGACTCCTAGCTGCTGCCTATGTCTGGGATCATGCCCTTATTATTAAGAGAATTGAAGGGACAGTTCCCATGGCAACTTTTCCTCCTTATGATTGATTTGTCCCACATTCCAGGCACTCTGTAACTTCCATGTCTGGGCATATCTTTCAGTGTCATGGGTGCCATCTGCTTGGCTCTGTGTCATCTCCAAGGCCCACTGAAATTAATCGGCTGATGTATACTCTTTAAATCACCTCCTCATTTTTGATGCCTGAATGATAGTATGATATTTGAGACACTCCTGTGTAGTATGGGGAGCCTGGTTGGTTTCTGTCCTCCCACCATGTCCCACAGTTATTAGGTCCTAAAGAAAACCACACAGAGGTCTCCAGAAGATTATAAACTGATTGGCCCATTGTCTCAGGCTAAGTATTAGTTCTTATAGGTTATATTAACCCATTATTCTTATCTATGTTAGCCACATGGCTCAGTACCTTTTTCAGCAGGGCAGGTCACATCCTGCTTCTTTGGTCATCAGAGCAGGAGTGGGGAGGAAGAGCTTCCTTCTTCCCAGAATACTCCTCTTCTTCTGGCCCCACCTTTACTTCCTGTCTGGTTTTCCCACCTATACTTCCTGCCTGGCCAATCAGCATTTATTTAAAACATGATTGACAGAATACAGACAATTCTCCTGCACCACTTCCCCCTCTTTAAAAAAAAAAAAGGAAAATATCCATAGTTCATTTTTTGGGAATGTGAGCATAGTATTTCAGGCTACTTACAGCTGGTTGGGGGTGCTGATAATCTTAAGGGGACCTAAAGAAAATTTAGAATTATGATCAAGTCCTGATTGGAGTATCCTGTGAGTCTTGATCATCTCAGGCAGCAGTCTTGGATCTGTTCTGGTTGTAGAACTCAGACATCTGGGCCATCTGTTCCTACCGGAGATTTCTCAGGTGGTCTGCCTTGATCAAACCTGATTTTCCATAACTCAGAATGAATCCAGAGTCTCTCATTTCCTGTGGAAACAAAAGCAAAATCTCTTCTCCAAAGTAACATACCTTTTGACTTCAATTTTGAAGTCAAGGTATTTTCAAAATACCCTTCTTGGATTAATTCAGCAGCATTTATAAATAAATATATTTTAGCAGTTGTTGTTCCTTCCTCAGCATTCATACATACAGTATCAAGATTCTCTGTGTGTTTTCCATCTTTATGTGGCTTAATTTTAATCTCTATTTCTTTTATTTTTACTTTTAACTTTTGTTTTTTGAGACAGGTTGTCTGTGTATCTTTGTCCTGGAACTCCCTCTCTAAACCAGGCTATCCTTGAACTCACAGAGATCTGCCTGTGTCTGCCTCCCAAGTGCTGGGATTAAAGGTGTGTACCACCACACCCAACTATTCTCTTTCTTTTTTTTACTTTAAGAACTTTAATCCTTAGCCTGCATATATTTTTAACACATTGTAAACCATTTAGAGATTTTCTTTGTCTCTGAACCTCTCTTTACTGTATATTTCTCTTTTACCGACTACAAGAGTCTTTAATTTACCAAGCAATATGGGTAGGATTAAAGCCGTGTCTTTGATGACTGGATCCAGCCCATTTCTTAGTTTTCTGAGATTTCAGCCTCAAGACTGAGGTACTGAAAGAGCCATGTTTATTGCCACAAGTCTATGGCACTTCAAGGTCCTTGCCAGCAAGCAAGCTGCAACAGTGTGTCCACAAACAACACTCAAATGCTCCTTAGTGGGAATCAGACCTCCTGCCTGAAAGAGTTAGAGTTTGCCTGGCAGGATGGCCCAGAAAGCTGGCATTTTAAAATGGCACAGCTCATTTCCTGCTATTACTGAAAACCAAAAAGCATGAGGTCAGCTTTTTCTCAACACGATTTAAGTGTTTCTTGGCAGGACCTCCTAAAGAGCTGCAGGGTTTTGCAGCTAAAGCTGAGTCAGGAAGCCTCTCTTAGATGAGAGTGCTTGCTTGCCTCTAGCAAGCAGAGCAGACCTGAGAAATTGCTGCTACCAAGAAAACATGCTTTACTCTATTCTTTCCCAAGCTTTCTCAGGCTTTTTGTGGTTCAGTTATCCACGTGGGCTCCATTCTGTAGCATGAAGGCTGGCTTGTTGGGGTTTCTGCCCCACCTTGTTCCCTTAGCCATTTAGTCCCAGAGAAAATCACGCAGAGAGTCTACATTAGGTTATAAACTGATTGGCCCATTAGCTCAGGCTTCTACTTAGTTCTTATCTATGTTAGCCACATGGCTCAGTACATTTTTCAGTGGGGCAGGTCACATCCTGCTTCTTCGGTGGTCTGGGCAGGAGTGAGGAGGAATGGGCTTCCTCATTCCCAGCATTCTCCTGGTCTCATCGCCCCACCTCTCTTTCCTGGCTGGTTGACCCACCTATACATCCTGCCTGGCCAATCAGCGTTTATTTAAAACATGATTGACAGAATACAGACAATTATCCCACACCACCCTCCTGAACTCACTTAGACCAACATCTATTGACTTGATATTGCTTTTGCATTGTTTGTCTCTCATATCTTCTGTTTCACCAGTCATATCATGTCTTATATTATGATGATTGATGAGAATCCATCATATTTGACAGCTTTCTCGTCTGAGTGGCTATTATAAACAGCTGTGTCTTCCTTGACACAATTTGATGACATGTAAGAGAGGAGATGATTCTCCTGACTCCTGGAATACCCATATGCTGGAATTGTCTCCCTGCTTCATGTACCTTATGGAAGAAACCAACAGGCTGACTGGTCAGCAACAATTATTATTATTAACCTGCCATCTCAGCTCTGATGTCAGAAGGAAAGACAAACAGGGTTTAACAGGTATAATAAATATTCCATATAGCCTTGGAATGAAAGTAGCTACATCTGTGAAATATTTATATATATATATATATATATATAGTAAACATAAATTAACTTTCCAAAGAAAATGAAAAAAAATATAGATGTCTACATAATTTACTAGCAAACCAACCACCTTGTACAGTTTCAGAATGCACTGATGGATGTCAGTGCTCCCAGTTGGCCCATCAGGTCCCTTGAGGAGGAGGAAGAGCAGGAAACCATGGAGAGACCCGAAAGACCATGTGTTTGTTCGGGGGAGCAGTTTAATTAGCATGTGGGAGTGGTCACCATTTGCCAGGCTTTCTTAGAGGTGGAGTCTGAACTGCTGCAACTCCCAGGGGAGGGGGCTGGGAATGGAACTTTCCACCCAACATTCCAAAATGGATGCCAGAAGCTGGAGTAAGACGTCTAACCAACAATAATGACTGGCATAATTATGGAAGAATTAAATGAAGGGATTGTGGGGGCCAGCCATAATAAGCTAAATATGGACAGGTCACCCAAAGGAAGTTCTTTATTTCCAACCATTGTCACCTGCCAGAGTAAAACTCAGCCATTGATAAATTTAATAAGAGGCCAGAGTCTCAGTAGTTTACCCTGAGACAATGTCTGGCTTCAGGAGGAGACAGAGTTATCCCTTGGTATTAGAAAGACTCTGGGGAGGGGGCTCTTTCATAGGCCCCCATGTCAAATTTGGTTCAGTCATTCCCAGTAACCATAGGGGAAACTCTTTCCAAGAAAAATTAAGACCTAATGCTTATTAAAAAAAGAAGACATACTGTTCTGAACTACAGAACAGCATTAGAAGATGAAAAAAACATTTAGGAGAAACTATAAAGCAAATTTTTAACATATATTTTGTTTACTTTTTGAGAGTACAATATGATTATGTCATTTACATCATCCATTTCTTCCTTCCAATATATATACCTCTGTGATCTTTCAAATTCATAACTTTATTACATATTTCTTACATATATACATATATATGTATATGCACATTTATTTTTGTGCATATACAGAAATGCATACAGGGTATGACAACCATATCCTGCTCAGTCTGTAAAATATTACTTGTATTCATGTTTTTAGGGTTTATCATTCAAATTTAAAGAAAGAACTATAGGCAACTATGGCATGCTGAGATTGGGAGAAATAATCTTTTCAAGGAAGAGCATATCAAAGGATTATCCAAGACCAAATATTCCTGAAAACCATAAAGCAATTATTTTAAAGATTAGATTCAAACAAGAGACCTCTTGATTAGAAGAGGTGATAGTTCATCAACCAGTGTGACCATCCAATCTAAACTAACATAAGACTAAACCAATACTTTTCATTTGATCAGATATAACTTTACAAAAGGGAAATTCACCAAAGTTAGGTTTGGTGAAGGGTTTCTTCTTATCTTTCCAAGAAAATTATCACAAACATCTTGAGAAATTTATAGACCTTTGGACAAATAAGCTTTTACAGAGGAAGGAAGAACTACCCAGAAAAAAATACCAAGAAAAGGAATAATCTGACATAATGCAGTCTCTGAAGTTTCCATATTAATGATGGGATCCTATAATGACAATGGGAGTATCTGGACTATGGTAACAGCAAGACGTTGACAAATGCCACCTAAAACTTTACTATTGACTAAAAACTGCTCAGAAAAATTTCAAGGTGGCTGACTGTGATGATCCAGGCTCACAGACTAATCTAGCCAGGACTCGAGATAAGCCCTGTAATTTCCCCATACACAGAAACTGGACAACAAATGATATAGCCAGTTCTCCCAGGACTAGATACTTGGCCCAATTTTTTTCAGGGTCCCTTAAATATGTTGTCACTCCTAGACAGCAGAAAGTAATATTAAAACATGATGCTCATAATCTTAAGAAGTGGGGTGGATGATTTTTGATCATTCATTGGGTTATGAATATTTGTCATCATTTAGGGTGTTGATTAAAACATATTTTAACCAACCATTTTTTGGTCAGGAAAAAGCTAAACAAAGAAAATTAGATTCATTGATTTCATTCAAAAAAGAAAAATGGGAGAAATAGAAATGGAATAAAGAGATTATTGAATCTACTTTTAAAAATCAAGTACTAGTTTAAATATTTTGCATTTATATAGATTTTTGTATATTGATGAAAATTAAGTATTATATCCATTAGAATATACTGCACATATGTTTCTACACATGTTCAATGTATTGTACCTATACAGCTCATCTAACAATGCAATTTAAATTTCTAGTTGTTGAAAGTTATTATTACAAGTATATAACTAGGTTAATAAAGAAATGCAGGGTAGCCATTAGTCACTTATTACAATCAAACCTGTAGTCATATTAGGTATATTTTCAAGGTCAAAGAGATACATTTTAGATAGGCGAGTGGTCTTCAAACATTTCAGAGATCTTTAGAATATGGCATTTAAGATGTTTTAACATCATGAGGTTCTTTTTCTTTAAGACAATGAAGCATGTCTGCTCCTGGCAGCACCAATCTACTTCAAAGAAAATCATGGACATTCAAGCAACTCCATATGGAGGTTATTTTCCTTGGGCCAAAAGTTAGCCACTAGGTGAGAAACTTCCCTTGCCTCAAGAACTGACAATATTTTGTCCAAGTTGGACAAGCAGGACAGAAAAGAAAATGACTGCCAATCTTTGACAAGCTAAAGTGGGTCAGTCACTCAAAAAATCTGCTTCATAGGAAATCTGTTGCATATTCTAGGCCTGTAGACCAAAGGTAGACAGATACTCCAACATAGTGGATGAACCTTACGAGACTGTCTAGGAGGCCAACTGCTTCTGTCACTTCGTATTTTTGAAAGGTGCTTATTCTACATTTCCTGTTTACTCTGGTAATATTATATCCTTCTCAGGTATATGATGAAGTTGAAGACTAGATAGCCATAGTTATTGTTCTTGTTACCAGACTCAGAAAAGAAACTCACAAAAGAGTTTGTGTTAGTAATGCAAATTAGGATGGAAAGTGAATTAGATACAACACTTTGGACTCACCAAGATATGATAGATAATGGAGTATTTTCTTTGAATTTGTGAAATGCTAATGGACTAGACATTGTTAATGTAATTATTGCTTGTATATATTTGTAATTTGTATATAGTTAGTATGATTATTGTATATAATTTTTCTATGTTAGATAAAATCTTTACTTTTTGTTTAGAGAAAAAAGGAGAAAATATATGATACTTTGTTTGTCTTCTGACAAATAAAGCTTTCCTGGTGATCAGAAGGCAGAACTAGCCACTAGTTAACCATAGAAGCTAGGCAGTGGTGACACACACTTTTAATCCAGCACTTGACTACACAACATTGAAGCATACTAAAAAAGAAACAGAGCCAGGTGGAGGTGATTCACACCTTTGCTCCCAGCATTTGGGATCTCATGCCTGTGATCCCAGCACATGGGAGCCTAAAGACTTTGATACCAGGACATGGAGAGGTTCATGCCCTTAATCCTGGCACTAGGGAGGTGGAAACAGGAATATAAAGTAGGCAGAGACAGGATCTCACACATTCAGTCTGAGGATTCATGATGTGGGAGTCCCCTCTGTGTGCTGTGATTACCATTAATGAATGAAGAAACTGCCTTGGCCTGTTGATAGGGCAGAACTTAGGTAGGCAGGGAGGACTGGACTGAATGCAGTGAGAAAGCAAAGTCAGAAAGATACCATGGATCCACAGCCAGAAGTAGACATGCTGAAACTTTGCTGGTAGGCCATGACCTCGTGGTGATATACAGATTAATAGAAATGGCTTAAATTAAGATGTAGGAGTTAGCCAATAAGAAGCTAGAGCATATGGGTTAAGCAGTGTTATAATTGATACGGTTTCTGTGTGATTATTTTGGGTATGAGTTTGAAGGGCAACCGGGACAAACAAGCAGGCCTCTCTCCAACAGATTCATAGAGAGAGGTGTACCCCAATTCAGTGTGAGATTTCGTAGAGGTATGAAGTCTCTGGTGGTTAAGGTTAGGGTTAGAGATAGGGTTAGGGTTAGGGTTATATTTTTCCCTCTATATCCGACTCTGGGGCTTTTCTTTCTTTTTTTTTTTCCTTTTATTTATTTCATTAACTTATTTAAATAATCTTTTCTCATTTTACATACCAATCGTAGTTCTCACCCTTTCTTTCTCCTGCTCCCTCCATCTCCCCCGCTCCACACTCTCGCCCATCCACTCCTCAGAGAGGGTAAGGCTTCCCATGGGTAGTCAACAAAAGTCTAGCACATTGCTTAGAGGCACGACCAAGCCCTTCCCACTATATCTAGGCTGAGCAATGTATCCCTCCAAAGGGGATGAGTTCTAAAAGGCAGGTTTGAACAGTAGGAATAAATCCTGGTTCCATTGCCAGTGGCCCCACAGTTTTTATTTATTAAGACTAATTAGATTCATTCTTCAGGCAGGTTTTTCCTATCCCAAATACTACCTAATTATTATATCACTGAGTTTACAAATAGCTGAAACAATCTGACATAATAAAGTAAAATATACAGCTAAAAATATTTGTTTTTGCAACCTGAGGCCATGATGATGTCTGACCTATTGCACAACTGGACCCATGTCTGGGTCCATGATCATACCACAACCAAGGTATGTGTTGATGTCTGAGACCTGTATTAATACCAAAGGCCATGCAGATATTTGTGGTCTGTGCTTGCAGCCTGAATCCATGTTAAGGATGGTGCCACTTCTTGCGTATTGCCACACATAGGACTGCTGGTAATGCCCCTCACCAGCAGCCTAGGCAGTAGTATGGCCCTGGGGGAGCTAACCCTTTCCCTCCTCATGAAAAAAGGATAACCAGGAGAGATCCAAGCTGACCAACTAAGCTACCACCCAGGCCCAGACCCAGGTTCCTGAGCTGGCCCACCCCAACATCTACCCCAACTATGAGTTGCTGGACTATGTGAAGGACGACCCTGTTGAACCATAGCCATAGGATCTTTATGACTCTGGGCAACAGTAGTATATCCATGATGAGTCTCAGGGAGGGTTCAATATTGGTGGTGTAGCAATTTTGAACCAAGTAAAGGACTCGTTCTAATGAACATTTGCCAGTAAAACTGTTTGGGTAAAAGCATATACTCTATGACACACTGCAGTCCCCAAAGCTCAATGCCACTATGACAAATGAACATGTGATGGAGAGGTGGGAAAGAGGGAGGACCAGGGTAGTAGTAGTACATTGGAAATATAAACTTGAAAACTGTGACTGGTACGAAAAAGAAAAGGCTGTCATTGTTATAGGTTCAGGTTATTGCACAGAGGGGTTGACTATCTCTCTCTCTCCCTCTCTCTCTTCCTTCCTTCCTTTGTTTCTTTCCTTTTTCTTTGTGGGGCATAAGTTTGGAAGGAGGATCTAGGACTGGGTAATGAGTGCAAATAGTATGTATGATGTAAATTTCCCAAGGAATGAATAAAAAATCATGCTTGAAAAAATATTTGTCCTGTGTTTGTTCCTAGTGATCTGTGTTGCGACGTGTAGGGCTTTTCAAAGTTGGGAAATGCTGCATTAAACAAGCGAATAGTCTGTCATGGCAACCAAGTCAGATGGAGAGTAAGAAAAGTAGAAGAAAATTGTTGATGTTAGTGTCGTGCAACAACATTTTTCCTAGGAAGACAACACATGTCTTTCCTCCTTACCCCAGATAAGCAGCCCATGACAGACCAAGATAAAACAGAGCAAAGGAGACTTAAAGTAATTCAATTCACAATAAAATGTGAAGACAGAAAATGTTGCTCAGTGAAAGCAAGGATAGAAAATTAACCATTATATGAATGGTTGAGTACTGACTCAATGATGACAATGATGATGTCAACAAACTGTGAGTTTTCTATTTAATTCTATTTTTATAATCTAGCTAGCTACTTGTTTATCTATCATCTTTACATATGCATGCATTCATATACTTACGTATAGTGAATTTATTAATGTCATATAAATGAAACTCTTAATTTGCATTTGACAGAAATTGACATTACATTGCTTCATCTTGGTGTATAATTGTGTGAATTCAAACATCTCATAATTTTGCATAACCATCAGAATCCTGGACACAGAATTATTTAAAAACCTCTAAAATCTCTTCTGTTCTGCTCCATAGTCATCAGTCTGCAACTCATAGCTACAGGCAACCAGTGATCTATTCTCCATCACTGTAATTTTATGTTTTCCACAGCATAATATAATTGCAATCAAATAATACAACAGTTTGAAAATGGCCTTCTGTACTTAGCATATTGCATTTAAAATTCACTCATGTTGCTGTGTGTGTTAACATTTTGTTCTGTTTTATATATTGGGTTATATTTCATTGTCTCACAGTAGGTTATATAGCAACTCAAAGAACCTTTCCTCCCAATTTTGGTGACCAGAAAAAATTCTCCTATAAATACTAACAGGCAGATTACTGTTTGAATATAAATGTCATTCACTGCCATAAAGGTCTAGCATCCTAGCATGGAACTGCTCCTCCTGCAAGGGTACATGTGTACTTACTGGAATAAGAAGACTCGAGAATGCTTCCCACAGTAGCTGAAGTATTTTGCATCAGCAGTAGGTAGATATTCTTTCTGCCCTGTGTGCTTGGCTGCATTTAACATTTCCATATCATTTGTTTTTAAGTGTTATATCTTATTATAAAAGCTATTTCAATAGCATATAGTTTTAATCTACACTTTCTTAAATGCTAATTAGCTTTGAACTACCTGTATATGGTCTTCACATATGTGGCATGGTTCTGTCGGAAGTTATCTTGTCTAGCTTTGGCAGATTTCCTTGGATTTGTTATTTGTCTTTTTATCAGTTTGAGGCAGCCATTGTTAAATTTAATATTTTGCAGGAAATTTTGATTCCTGCTGTTATTACTTATTTTTAAAATTTTAACTTTTGAGATTACAATATAATTGCAACATTTCTGCCTTCTTTTTCTCCCCTTCAAGCTCTCCTATATATTCCGCCATGCTCATTCATAGCCTCTTTTTATTAATCACTAGTATATAAATGTATGTGGATTATGCTCCTAAATATAATATGTTATGACAACAGTATTAGCTTTTAAATAAGCTTTTCCAAATACTTTCTGTTTAACTTCAGCTATATCTTCACATTTTTGGATCAAACACAGGTCCATTTCCTCTGTCATCTGTACTCTATTTTTAAAGCTTTTTACATTTCCAGTTTAAATATTCTATTTATTGACCAATTAGCTATAATTCCTTTCACTCTAATAATATATGTGATTCCAAAATGGATTATGATTATAATATATGCTTACAAGTTTCTGTGATACTCAGCATCACATTCTATGATCCTATTGACATCTCCTAACATTCTGCTTTATATTTTTTTATAATCTGTTAATGACTAGAGATAAGTCTTGATATTTGTAAGGCAGGAACTCTGTCACTGAACTAAATCCCAAGATCTTTATTTTTCATGTCCAGCGGACTTTCTTAAATTTTATTACTTATTGTCAATATGTATGTGTGTTTGTGTGTGGGGCGCAAGGATTGTGCAGGCCTAAGTGTGTCTGTGGAAGTTAGTGAACATCTTGCTTCAGCATTACAGGGGAACTCAGAAGAAGACTTTAGGAAAGCCTGCTTCCAGATAGTTCTCATGTATGAGTCTCATCCCACAGTAGGAGTGCTCTGACTGATGGTGCTTCTCACTGCATTTGACTTCTGCATAGATTCTTAGGATCAAGCATGTGCTACTGTGTCCATGGTAAGAGTGCTAACCCAAGAAACCAGCAACACACACCACACACATACATATATAACACACACATATACATACAACATACATGCAACCCACACAAACACATATACACACATACACACCCACAAGAAAAAACCCACACAATACATGAAAATAGAAGGAATTTGTTGAGAAGATGTCCAGCAAGAGAGCAGAGTGGGGTAGTGTTAATGAGGGGCACAGTGTCAAAAACCACTAAAATTCATTGTATAAATGTATGAAAGTTTCAAGAAGACTATTAACACACAAATGTGGTTTGATTCATGATACTATCTCTGAACCAACTTTCTGAACTACCGCTTTAACAATAGTTTGCTTTAAAATCCTCTGCCTAGCAATTCTTGTGTGTACAATATGGACCTTCTGCAGTTTACTCAGGGCTTGCTAGGGATCCAAATGTACCTTAGTCTTCTAAACTTTAATAATTTACTTAATAGTCCCATAGATAACTTTTGGGGATAGAACACAAGACCTCCCACAGACACAGAGACCTACATTTGCTCTACAGTGTACTTCTTCCACTTTTAAAGCTTCCCAATATTATCTAATCTTCTGCTCAAGGAAGTAAATTGAAGTTTTAGTGTATGTATTTTATTGCACTCATCCTTGTGCTAGGTCTGTATTAAAGTAAAATGGTGTTGGACAATGGTCTGTATTCTGTCAATTATATTTTAAATAAATTCTGATTGGCCAGTAGTCAGGCAAGAAGTATAGGTGGGACAACCAGACAGGAAATAGAGGCAGGTCAATGAGAACAGGAGAATTTTGGGAAGAAGGAAGTCCTAGTCTGCAGTCATGACCCAGCCACAGAAGAAGTAAGATATGATTGCCTTGCTGAATAAGGTGCCAAGCCACAAGGCTAGCATAGACAAGAATAATGGGCTAATATAAGTTATGAGTTAGTAAGAAGCCTGAGATAATGGACCAATCAGTTTATAGCTAATGTAGACCTCTTTGTGATTTCTTTGGGACTTAACAACTGTGGGAACTAGGCAGGACAGAAAACTCAGTCAACAGTAAAATAAAAGATAACCTGAAACTGTGAGGATTCCTGTGGCCACACCCAATCGCTTGCCTCTACTTCTTCCACTGTAAGCATTCAGATTCTTGAATTTTTCCATCCAGGTCCTGGAAGACTCAAAAGGTTTCAGTCCCTTACATTCCATGCCATGATTACTTTTCTTCCTTTAGAGATTGTGTTGTCATGATTTATGTCTTTTGTTTGTTTCTTGTCTATGTCCATTTTTAATTCTAGAAGATAAGGGATATAGAAAGAAAATAAAAACAAGCCATAATTTTATGGAAAAACTACATGATAAAATAATAATAATGATTAAGAAACAACTTACTACCATATGGTAATTTCTTTCCTCTTTTTTTCTGTTTTAAATTTTATTTTCCCTACTATTGGTTCAGTTCACATTTGCATTTCCAATTTCATTGGATGCTGTTTTACTTTTCAAAGACACTTTTTGATTGTTTTTTTTTTAAATAAATTACCTAGTGAGAGGAATTCTCCATACATATCCTTTCTTAATGAATGAGAAAGCTTCCTGCACCAATAACTTTTAAGATTCTCAGAGTCCCATGGACCATTATGAATTACATAAGACAGACACATTTATGAGGGGCAAGGGAAGAAAGCATTATTTTCAATGTTTTGGAAAGAACATTCTGTACACCTAATTAGAGTTTCAGAATTCAATTACTGGAAAGAAAATAGAAACTCTTTTTTCTTAGAAATGCCATTTGAGTCCTTTTCATAGGAAAAAGTGCAAAAAGTATCAAATTATTTAGAGCAATGTGGGAAGAAATGGAAAGAGGGAAGGGAGAAAGGTATTACAGAATTTCTAGGAGATTCTATATTTCTCAAAATTTTATTCCATTT
>PVIU01024084.1:0-26088 GCA_004026605.1 Ondatra zibethicus
ACCCAGCAATACCACTTTTGGGTATATATCCAAAGGATGCTCAATTGTACCACAAGGACATATGCTCAACTATGTTCATAGCAGCATTGTTTGTCATAGCTAGAACCTGGAAACAACTAGAATTTTAAGTCTTATGGTAAGGTATTTGATACATTTTTAGTTGGATTTTGTGCAGTATTCAATGTGGTCAAGTTTTAGTCTTTTAAACAAATGATTTGCATTTTTTTTCAGCAAAACTTGTTTACAGAGGCCCTTGTTGTACCATGAGTATCTTGACTGATGCTTGTAGATGAGTGATCATGATGTTCTCTATCCTTTTATACTGCCTGATGGTTATTTGTCAGTTTGATACTATTGTTCTTTATATCTCTCTGATCGGCCTTGAAGCTGGGTATTCTGGTGCTTTTAACTTTATTCCTTTGGCCCATGATTATTTTAGTTGCTTGAACAGGCATTTTAGGATTTTTCTTTCTATATCTGCACAGAATGGGATTGGTATTTTGATGATACTTTTATTGAACTTATAGTGGTATGGGAATTTTAGGTATAGAAATTCTTCCAGTCTAGGAACAACAAAGACCTTTCGACTTTTTAATGATTATTTTTCAAGTTTCTTTTTATGTTCTGTGATTTTTATTGGCTTGGTTTTTATATTTCTTAAAATGAGAATATTCCTACATAGTTTGTCTTAATGAGATTTTTCAAGGTGGAAGTGTTTTCATATTTTTTCTTACTCAACATTGTTGTTGTCTTAAAAAAAACTGTTGTCATTTTAGTTAATCATTTTTGGTTTATTTTTTAATGTTTCTTTTTTCTTTCAATCTTTTAATTACAAAAGTGTTTTGGTGAGGCTCATAGGTTTTCTACATAAAGAAACTTTTTCATGTTTTCAGACAGGATCTCACCATGACAGGCCAATACATATCAGGCTGGCCTTGAACTCACAGACATACTTCTGTCTCTCTCCTGAGTACTGGGATTAAAGATGTGTATCATCAAGCCTGGAACAGAATCTTATCTTAAAAGAGTAATCATTTGCCATCCTTCAATTTAATTTTATTTCTTGTCCTGCCAAATTGCTGTAGATGAAACCGTGGTTCCATATTAAACAGCAAAAGTGAGAACAGACTCTCTTGTCTTGTTTTTGCTTTTTGTAGCATTATCTTCAAATTTCCTTCTTTGTTAGATGCTGTTTTGGGGATTATTGTATATGGCATTTACTACAGTTATTACAGTCCTGCATTCCTAATCAGTTTACTGATTTAATTGTGAACAAATATTAAATTTTACCTACTTTTCTACATCAGAGATTTTCATATGATTTCAATCTTCTGTGTTATTCATGTATTATTTCTATTGATTTCCATAAGGTGGAACAACCTAGCATTCCTAGAATTATCCCAACTTGACTGCTGTGTATGATATATTTGTCCAACTGTTTAATTAATTTTTCAATTATTTTTGTTAAGTAATTTTGCATCTATATGCATTAAGGAGATTAATCTGTAGATTCCTCTTCATTTTGTATCCTTTTTACCTTTTAATAACTGAATAATGCTAAAAGTTTATTATTCTTTTTTTAATGTTTCTAACAAGGTGGTAGTAGTGCACACTTTGATTCCCAGCATTTGTAAGACAAAGGCAGATAGATCTCCATGAGTTTGAGGCCAGCCTGGTCTACAGAGCAAATTCTAGAACAGGTTCCAAAGCTACACAGAGAAACCCTGTCTCACAAAACTGTAAAAATGAAAGAAAAAAATCAGCCTATTGAATGTTGCATTTTAGAACACTTAACCATCATGATTCACTATTAACATAAAAATGAAATTATGAAATTTACAAGTAAATGAATAGAGCTAGAAAAAAACCTTGGTGATTAAGGTAACTTATCTTAGTCACTGTTTTATTGCTATGAAGAGACATCATTGCTATCTCAAGTATTATGAAAGAAAAAAATTAAATGGAGGCTTCTATACAGTTTCAGAGGCTTAATCTATTATCGCCATAGCAGGGAACATGGCAGCAGCGCACATGGCGGCAGCGCACATGACACTGAAGTAGTAGCTGAGAGTTACAGAATTACAGACTGGTCCACAACCTGATTTTGTGTGTGTGTGTGTGTGTGTGTGTGTGTGTGTGTGTGTGTGAGAGAGAGAGAGAGAGAGAGAGAGAGAGAGAGAGAGAGAGAGAGAGAGAGAGCTCAAGATTGGGCCGGGCTTGAACTTTTGAAACCTCAAAGCCTAGTGAGACACTTCCTCCAACAAAGCCACACCTCCTATCTAATATTTCTAACCCTTGAAAACAGTGCCATTCCCTCAAAATACATGAGTCTATGAGGTCCATTCTTATTCAAGCCATCATATAACTGAAAACCCAAAAGATAAGTATTGCATGGATTCTTTCACATGTAGATCCCTCAATGGGCATGCTATAATCCCTATAACCACAGAGGTAAGATACAGAGTAAGGGATGAGGCTGGAGGGATAATCTTCTAAGAAAGCAGAAATAGAAGTGGAGAGACAGGTAGAAGGAGAAGACAGGAAGAGTAAATGGAGATAGTGTAAGGGAAGGGAGTATAAGGGGGGAATACAGGGAGGGACAGGTAACATGAAAGACACGTTGAAATTTACTGCTGCAGAAACTTCTTAAAGTATACACATATATGAAAGAAATCTAAATGTAATCACCATGTAACTGGGGAGATAATGACCTCAAATAAACATCTCTTACCAACAAGTGAGAATTTAGTGCCAGGAATGTCTTGAATAACTGAACTGTTGGCCAAGAATCCCTCGAAAATCCACAAACAGCTTAGGCCCTTGCTTAGACCATTGGCTGCTCTCCCCAAATTGTTGGAAGGTCTGATTCCTTAATGCAACATACATGTGTCTCATTGAACATTGAAAGCTAGAGCTCGTGCCTAACTAGAGCCTCTATTCCTACTGGTATATACTACAAATGTTATCAGGGGAGAAAAGTAACTACCAACCCAGCGAAAAACCCTACAACATACACGGTGACCTGCCTTATACACTGGTGCACAAACATTTTCAGAATAACCGACCACAAACTTATTAAATTTAAGGCCCACTTCATGAAATTGAACCCATGCCCAACATGGATTGTTTGGCTGAGAACCAGAGAACATATAGCCAATGGACCTAAAAATAAATCAAATACTATTTTTCTGCTAAAGAAATATAGCAATAATTTGACTCAGCCACATTCTGCTATGCCCATAGATCAGTGCATTACTAATCCATAATCAGGGAAGTTTCCTATTGTAGTATATAGGAACTAATACAGAGATTTATAATGAAATATATGTGCAGAGAGTGAGAGACCTTGAAACATTAAGTTCTAAATAGGATGTCTTTATCAAACTCATACCCACAAGGCTCAGAAAACTATATGGGAAGGAAAACAGAAAGATTTAAAAGCCAGAGGAGATATAAGACACCAAGGAAACACGGTTCCAAACACAACAGAAGTGATGTGTTTATGAACTCACCGAGACTGTGGCAACAGGCACATATGATTGCTGAGTGGAAAACAAGATTGATAGGTCTTTAATTGGATACAAAATCTTAATTAACAGATTTTATTGCCAGATGGAGCATGAAACAGTGCCACTATATTAAGAACTTTTAAAAATACACATGGTGAAGAATGATTAATAAAAACTCAGAGAGAGAAATTGGGGTTCAACCTGAAGGTCAGAAAAGCAAAGTAACCAACCACTTGCTCTTACCTCAGCCTCAGCCCAAAAACGACGATCCTGACTCCAGGAGTCTCAGAATGAGACTGTGTATCTGAGCTGTTGCCTCCCATTTTATAATCCTCTCTAGGGCTTATTGTTTATGCCATTTACTAAGGTGATTACAATCATGCATTCCCAATCAGTTTAGTGAATTAGTGAACAAATATTAAATTTTACCAACTTTTCTAAATCAGAGATTTTCATGTGATGTCAATCTTCTGTTTATCTTATGTATTGTATCTACTGATTTTAATAATGTGGAATAATCAGAATTGTATACAATGTATTTTTTTCACTCTTTACCCAGCTCTTCCACCTAACTCCTCCCAGATCTAGCCCTCATCTCCCTACCAATTTTTTTTCCTTTTTAATTATATTACTACATGTATACATATATAAATGAATAAAACAACCTATTGAGTAAATTTGCTGATACATATATGATTTTAGGTCTGACCACTCTGTATTGGATAACAATTAAGAGATCCATCCCTGGGGAAGACTGATAATCCCATTTTTAGTAGATATTAATTATTTGTACCCCTTCATCTAGGGTAAGACATTAGGGAATTTCTCACATTAATATTGGGATGTCATGTGACATTATCAATGCCTAGAACTTATTTGGGTGAGCAGCTACTTGGTATTTTCATGGGTACGTATTCCTTTTCCTATATAGAAGACAAAATCGTTAAGCAAGCATACTGGTTGGAAATTTCTAATATTATTTTACTTAAAGACAATTTATTTTGGACAGGCAGTGGTGGTGCACAACACCTTTAATTACAGCACTTTGCAGGCAGAAATAGGTGGATCTATGAAATCAAGTCTAACCTATTATACAGAATGACTTCCTGGACAGCCCAGGTTACACAGAGAAATCCTCTTCTGAAAAACAAACAAACAAAAAAAAACAACAGCAGCATAAGCCAATATATTTAAAACTTTTGGTCCACTGCAAGTAAAGAATTCTTAGATTGGATTTCTTCGGATTTGCCTGTATTACTGCAGCCACTGTTTGTTGGCTATGGTGACCTGCAGGATACACTTATCAGGAAATCTAGAATAAAGAGTAGCTTTTATAGGAAACAGTATAAAGACTTCTTAATAATTATCATTGTAAACTGAAAGGAAGATTGATCACAAACATGAAGGGTACCTGATTTAACTATTTCTGTACTTTAACAAAAATATTTTTGTTATAAAGTATTTTAAAAGCACTTTAAATATTAAAACCCCTCAGACAGAGCTACATTTGTGGATTTTGGTACATCCTCCTTAATATATTATTTTAAAAGCAAAATAGAATATATTCTATATTTCAAAAGAGCTTATTGAATCACAACATTGCCAATGATCCCTTTAAGAAAAAAATTTAAGGTAAAACTCTCAAGGTAGGGTTTTAAGGCAGAATTTGCATATTAATTTTCACCCTTTGCAATTTGTTTCGTAACGGATCTGTTAATGGCTTATTTGTTCCATGACCACCTGTTCTGTTCTGCCACGCTGCCTCTGAACACCGAGAGTGGTCGTGTTAAATCATCTGTAGAATCTTCTAGAATGGAATACATTTGATGAAGAAAGCAAAGATTAGGACAGCAAATGGTCTAATTGCTGCTTTGGGGTGTGTTAGATTAACTTTCCTTTCTAATTTACTTTGTAAGTGAAAATCAGATGATTTTGAATTATTCACCACATTCTCTTCCAGCATGAGGCTCTTTTTTTATTGTGATTAGACTTTTACATTAAGTGTTAATGCCTTTCCCTGAGAAGCAGGTTAATTGTACCATCTATTTTCAATTAGCCATAATAGAGAGCATGTATAGCGATAGAGTCTATTGTGCGTGTCCTTATAGAAGTGAGGAAATCAAGTAAAAGCTATTATTTTGATGTCCTGATAAATGATATTCCATATTACTTCAGGCTAACAAAATGAATGAGTAATGTTCCATGTGCACAAGAACTATGGCAGCAGTTTTGATTTTTAATAAATCTCAGTACTCAATGAAGTCCAGTCTTTTTGATAGACGGCAGTTGAATCTAAATTATTCATCATCATAAGTATCTGAGTTCTAAGACAGCAATAAAAATATTATCATATACAGAACATAAAGATTTAATTTTTACTTTTTAGCAATAAATAATTTCTAAAATATTTAAATCATTTATAACATTATGAACTCATGTATATGATACCTATGGAGAACTTCTAACTAGATTGAAATTTTTACAAAGTAAATGTATGTTTAAAATATGTGTCCATAAGACGTACCTGATCAATGATAAAGAAAGCACTACATTTAATAGAGGAGAAATACATAATTTAATACTTATAAAATGCATATATTTTGCTTTGAAGTTGTCAGTTTTGTGCTTACCATATTTCATAAGTATTTGTAAAGTTAAGAACAACATTATATCCTAAGGATATAAAGACACTATTGCAAAAGATGACTACAGTAAACTAATATTCTCTGACCATTGAGGGGTTTCTGTACTTCCAATGAACATTTATATTATTTTGGAAGTAAAATATGCTCAATGATTTTTTATTTAGTGTTGCCTTCTTGAGCAAAAATGAATCTAATAAATTTAAATTTTATTAACAATTAAAAATAAGAATCTCAGTATATAAAATGCCAGGAATACCTTACAAGACGCATTCCTTGATGAGGATTATCTGCTGGCAGTGAACACAGAAAGCCACAATGCACAGCATGTTCCACCAACGAAACGGAAATTATAACACCAACCTGATATAACTGCACACTTGATTTTTTTTTAAAATTTTATTTTCGAAACAGGATTTCTCTGTAGTTTGTGGAGCCTGTCCTGGAACTAGCTCTTGTAGACCAGGCTGGCCTCGAACTCACGGAGATCCACCTGCCTCTTCCTCCTGAATGCTGGGAATAAAGAGGTGCACCACCACTGCCCGGCTGCACACTTGATTTTTGATGAGCCAAAATTATACAATGGAAGAAAGAAAGCTTATTCATCAAATTGTTCTTGTATAACTGGATGTCAGTATTTAGAAGAATGGGAAAGAATCAATAGCTGTCACCCTATACAAAACTCAAGTCCAAGTGCATCAATACCTTAACATAAATCCAGGTACACTGAACCTGATAGGAGAAAAAGTGGGAAGCAGACTGGAAGGCTCTAGCACAGCATGCTACTTTCTTGACAGAACCCTAACAGCACAGACACTAAGATCAACACTTAATAAATGGGACCTCAAGAAATTGTAAAGCTACTGTAAGGCAAAGGACACTGTCAATCGAACAAAACAGCAGCCTACAGAATGGGAAAATATCTTTACCATCCCCACTTCTGACAGAGGGCTGTTCTCCAAAATATACAAAGAGCTCAAGAAACTAGACATCAAAAGCCCAGATAATCCAATTTAAAAATGGAGTACAGATCTAAACAGAGAATCCTAAACTTTTTAATAATTGTATTTGAAAATTGTGCTTCTGTGAATTTTGCAACAATTTTCACAAAAATCACAGTACACTGTGCATACAGAACTCTTTCTTTATTGATTTTTATTGAGATCTACATTTTCCTCTTAATTGTCAGCATCCTACCATGTTCTTGTAATAGTCTCTTTCTTATTTTCTCACTAGGCATATTAATATTTTCTGAGAATTTCAGAAATCAGATATAGTTACTGACAGACTTTACAATACTTCGGTGTTTATATTCTGAATACAAAGTAATTGCTTATATATACATAACCCTTACCAAAGTATGAAAATAAAACTTTAAAGCCCTTCCTCTCTAAAAGACCCCATAGACTTCTGAGAGAGGTCCTACGTGGCATTTCAATACCATACTTATTTGGCCTCCTTTTATCTGAATTGCTCCTCAGTCGTTTTCGTTTTCAAAGATTTACAAACTTGGGAATAATGTACAGTAGACATGTTAAAAGATATTCCTCATATTTTGGACAAAAATGTTCCCATATAATTACATGCAGATTGTGAAACTGGAACAGGAATAGCACAGGCACCATGTAGTCACTTCTTGGTCAGTGCAGGAAGACACTCCCAATGTGCATTTTTCCTGTGTCCTACATGTAAATTTGTCATTTATTAATATGCTTTTTAATGTATGTAAAATTTAAAGTTAACTTGTACAATTAATGTTTTCATAAAATAGTATATCACTTTCATGTAAGCATTACTATTTCTGACAAAACAAGTACAAATCAAATGAACTTATTTTAAAATTTGCCTGAGTGAGACTTTTCTATATTTGTTAACTGACACTATATTATATTCAATTTTATGATTTTGTATTTTTATCAGTTGAGACTCTATTGACAGAGATAATGAGTTTCACTCAACACTTTTTGTTTATTCTTGCTATCAATATGTGCTTAAAATGGTTTAATGTATGGTTGTGACTACTTTTTATTTTATTACTTTTTATGTAGTTAAAATAAATTGTATCCATATCTTCCCTCAAATCCTTCCTTGATTCTTTTAAAATTAATGGTCCCTTATTTTTTAATTACCATTGGTGTGTGAGTATGTATGTATGAATAAATCTATAAATGCAACTTGCTGAATTCAGTTATTGAAGCTAAAAATTTCTCAGTGCTGGTCATTTGTTTTCTACATTTTTCTCACCATTTTTACAGTAAATTTTCACTTTTTATTATTTTCTTCATTTTTGCATAATAATATGCTCTATAGAGTTTATATTACTCTTTCCGCTGTACTTTGGTCAGAGTCAAAGATCCATGATCCATGTTGCTAAAAATGAACTATCTTCATTACTTATAGATCCCCCGCAAAGTCTGATAAAATTAAAAGTGTTGAATCATTTTTGCCATTATTGATAAGTGAAATACATTTAAAAAGTTATCTATATGTTTTATGCTGTTATTCATAAAGTTTATGTTTTATCTTATTCACATAAACTTTTTTACTAATTTTTACTTAGAGTTTTGTACATAGCACAGGTAAATCTACAAATCTAAAAAATACTTTTTATAATGTTTGAGTTAACTTAATTTTCATGTGTATAATGAGCAATTAAAATATTACTTCTGATCAGATTTTCTTATGTTAGAGTTTTTATAAAAGGAAAGGTGTATTAAAATTAATCCACATAGTGAATATAATGGTTTAAAGAAACATGTGCTTTGATTTGCTAAGCTATAACCTTTTCTGTATTAGAAAAATACTTTGACACAAACACTCTACAAATGTCAGCAGAAAATCCATACTCCATTTCTTCACATTGGTTTTGTGACATCGTGTTTGCTGATATTCGACAAGGGATAAGTTGGCATTGATTTCTTTTGGCACTGCTCTTTTCTGCTGTATTATGGGAAATTAAAGGACTGGAATGAACTGAGTCCCTTACAACCCCAAAGTCACTCATGTGAGCACATCTATCACAGGTAAACCTGTATTCTCTCTGGGTCTTAAAGGTCAATTGAAAAATTTAACAGTAAAACATTCCTTTGAACTAAAGGAATTATGAAATTATTAAAATTTGTGAAGACAGTGGCATCTTGCATAAGCTACAAAATTGATTTCAAAACCAAAGTCGATCTTCAATTTTGTATGTTATTCTTTAAATTGGTCCCAAGGCTATTTTTAAATATATGTATCAAGTTGAATAATGATCTCTATCCCTTATGAATCTAAAAATTTTAGACAATTGAAGGGACTTCACAGAAGATGCAACTATGTTTAAGGCAACAGAAAACTTCAAAGGGAATAGTGTACTTAATAAATGTAAAAAAAGTAATTTGGATATTATAGAAAATAATGGATTGTATACATCAAGGCCGTAAGAATGCAGTAAGTCTTTGAAGAAAATATTAAGAATATGGATGTTTTATCAATAAAAATTTAGTCAAATCTTCCAAATAAAGGAATATTTTATTCAATGACTCAGACTTTAATGTTGGAAGCTAGAAATCATACCACCTCTGTGTATTTGCCAACTTGTGTCATATATTTTGCTTGGGGGCTATTTATTACAATCTTTCTCATTAGAAAAATATTAAATATCATGTTATAGGACTCTTTAAATAACTTTTCCATCCATATAAATATGGTAAGCAGCATTAAGAATGAAATTTTATAGGTCAGAAAGTAAACTCCAAAATAGATCAATACTTGATATAAATAACTATGAGTTTTAAAATGCTATGTTAAATGTACTAGATTTGATATGAAAAATACAACAGATATCTGAATTGTATACAGGCAATTTTAGGTTGAATCTAACAGAGAGAGAGAGAGAGAGAGAGAGAGAGAGAGGAGAGAAAATTGAACAACCCTACAAAGCAGGTTATATGGAGTAATTTCTGTTTCCAGTTCCAAGATTAAGTCACTACTTCCCTTTGTATTCTGGCATTGAAAATTTTTACCACATCTCTTTTCTATCTATAAATAATAGTGGTTTAATTAAATAATTACCTCAAGACATGTTAAAATAATATTTACTTCATTCAAATTTTAGTAAATTTTTGCAAATTATTACAAAGAACTGAAAATCATCTGAAAGGGTCATTCAAAATTTGTACATTTTCAGTTTGCTATCTTATGCACTTGGTTTTCTGTTGGTTTGGGAGAAAATTTTGTCTGAGTTATATACTGATACTAAATTTTAAATGATACATGTCTATGACGAAAGCATTTATGTATGTATATGCCTAGATATGTATTATCCTATTGCTTAGCTGATGTCAATGACATGATAGTCACACCTTTCTGATTAAATGCCTGTTGAACTTTAAATTGCAATAATCAAAAGACAGTTCAATTTAAATTTTAGATTATTTAAGAAGTCTTCAGCAAAAAGACATTATAATATGTGTTGATTACTGTAGATGTTATGAAAAGGGCTATTAAATCCAGTGGGAATGTTCATCAGCGTACTGTAATCAGCAACAGGAGAGAATGCTTAATTACAGTTATTTGGATGACAAGTTGATGTAATAGTGGCATTGAAGACTGTAAATGATGCCTGGATGAACACTTGCATCATGCAAGAGGATGTGAAAATGCATCAGTTTCAATGATGGTATCTCATTATAGGACTGTTTATATTAATTTATCTCACTCTACAATTCCAAAGGCAATCATATCATTACTTAGCCAAAAATTTATCAGACAGAAACACTGTAGTTTGTTATGAGAGATAAAACATTAGAGGTTAAAGAAGGCTTATTTTATTCAGCTGATGCTGCTTATGTTATTTTAAAGTATTGTCTAGTTCTTAGTAACAATACAGTAATATTTATTTTAATAGAACCTTATTTCAGATTTTTGATGGTATGGAATATGTGTAATTATTTAGGGCTCATTAAAATAAACCCTTTTACAATATAAATATTTAAAAGAAGCATGGTTTTTAAAATATAATTTTAAAGAACGTATCATTCATTTTATTTGATTTCTATTTCAATCTATTTTAGTAGATACATTAAAATATAATTTCTTATATAAGTCAATAATATTTAATAAGATTGTAATCAATAACCAAAAGATTCCTATCAAAGGGTATCCCGGGACCAAGAATTTATTTCTGAACTCTACCAAACATTTAAAGAAGAAATGAACAGTCATTTGCCTTGATTTAGTAAAAACCACATTAGAGAATTCTTCCAAATGTGTTCTGTGAGGCTAGGGAGAACCACATCAATGTTACTATGTTATTTTTCCAATATCTCTGTGACTGGATACTAAAGTCTGGGTAGGGACATAATTATATAGAAATTAACTGCTGTAAAAACTTTCTAAAATATATGTAAGCTTATATACATAGTGTTAACATGGAGCTACCCTTTAATAAGGCAAGAATATACCTACTCTTTACCACAGGCTAACAAATAAAAATGCCACTACTGGCCTGTATGGGTTTCTTCTTTTGAAGGCATTGTCCTGTAATGTTTCATTGATCCTCAAACACAACAGAGTATTGCTGTTGCTTGTGGTCACTGTAATTACTTTGCAGTCAGACTGCTGAAGATTCTCCATACTTGAGTAATAGAACATGGAGAAATCGAGTGTATATTAATCTGGAAGCTTCATCCCTGAAGGCAACCCTGGATGTTGCTATGCAATAAAAACCTAATGATTAGTCTTACCCAAAACTGAACCATATAAACTACAATAATGTTTTTCCTGGTAAGAATCATTTATTGGTGCAATAATGACCTGAACATCATGAGAGTAACAAACCACTTTATGATTGTTTTTACATCATAATCTTCAAGATAAACCCGACACCTAGCACAATTGTTGAGACAAGAACCTGTGAATGAACAGATAATGGAACTTCAGGGTAAATAGACTATAATTATTTTGCTAAATGGATATAGTATTATATCAATCCCTAATGATTTACTATAACACCTACAGATCATCTCTCAGTATTTATTTCTCAGTAATCCTCTGAGAATCTGCTATTAGCAGTAGACAGTGAGTAATGCATGGTTCTACAGCTGGCTGAAAAGCAGAGAATAAGGGTCTGCACAATGATAAACCATAAAGTGAAAATAGATTTTGTGCACCTTCTCCCAAGGCTTGGGGTCATCATGGAAGAGAGAGCAAGAAGAGTGTAAGAATCAGAGGTGATAGACTACAAACAAACTTCCTTCTGGACACAGCAGGTCAAATGCACAAAGTAACTCACAGTGACTGTACAAACATACACGAAACTTGTGGAGACCCAAGTCAGATAAAATCCTAGAGAAATGGGAATTTTTCATAAATCTGGGCCCTAGACATGGAGATACTGGCAATTGTCAACTGCCAGGTAAGGTGAGAGTGTAGTCTTTGGCAAGTGGTCCATGCTTCAGTGGAAGATCACCTACCCATGGATATTTAGAGAGTATTCACTGGTATATTTGAGACTAAAAATCCCAAAAAGTTGGGTGGGTTTGGATGGGCGGTTGATCTGGAAGGCATTAGTGGGAGGAGTGAATATGATCAAAACACACTGTAAGAAGCTCTAGCAACGAACAAATTTTAATATGTATTTGTATATATTCCCAAGAAACTAGGAAAAGGAGCACTTGTTGTGATCCCGGATGTAGCATTCCTGGACTTGTATCTGAAGTGCCCATTGTTAGCTATGTGATCACTACCTCTTCTCTTCTCTGCATCTCTCTTCTGTGTCATTTATAGGATGCTGAACAGTGTGTGTGCAGGACACAACCTTAAGGTAAAATTAAGTTCTCATCCTTAACTGACTTTTTTCTGGCCATACCTGATATTTTTTCCCTTTCAAAATGAGGAAAAATTTGAAAGTGTTTTCTTTTTTGGAAACATTATTCTGCCAACTAAACTCATGTATTTGATAGTACATTAATCATAATTTTCTGCTAGGAACTATGGATATACTTTTAGATGTCAGATAACAAAAATGCTGCAATATATGCTGATAATTAAATATTTTACTGTTATAACATATTTAATATTGAGGATGTAATATGCTGTTCTTCTGTCTGCCCACCAAATTTTCAAATTATAGAATTTACCATTTTTAAAATAAAATTATTTTATTGACTATATTTTTATATGTGCATTAGAATAATTTATCTACAATGATTTCAAAAATATCTCTTTATTTCAGCTTTGCTAAGTGAGTATAAAATTAATGTAATTATTTTACCATTCTCTGAATAGAAAATCAAGAAAACAAAAGCTCCACAGGTCTTCAGGTCTCTAGCAAATGAATTCTAACAAGAATAACAAAGATAAAAACAAGAATAACAAAAATAAAAAACTATTATAAAATAAAAAACTATAAAAAATAAAAAACTATTATAAACTTGTTCTTAGACAAAAGGCTAGGAAGAGATAACAATAAATAATAACAATCATACTGTGTTTAAAGTTTGAGTGCATATATTCAGATGCTCACAAATATTGTATAATGTTTCAAAATAAAAGAGAAAAAATAGAATCTATCCCGATTCATGTTAAGCAATTTAAAGAAATTATGCATCATCCTAAAAAAAAAAGATTTCCATATGAAGAATGAAGGTTTGAGGAAAACATCTTGAGGCTGCAAATAGAATTCAGCAGACAATATGTGTGAACATTAAGAGTTCCTGATTTCAGTCACTGAGAATTAAAACAAGTTCTGGAAAGAAAGCATTTTAGACAGACATAGTGACAAGTAGCAGTCATAAAGCTGTTCAACTGCTGTATAATGAATGGGCTAATAATAGAATGGCCACAGAGATGTTTCATGGCTTGAAATTGGCAAAGGAATATAATTAGTAAATTAATCAGTCAGCAATAAGAAAAGGTGAGAAAACATAAATTTGTGTCATAAAGAATGTACTGTGTGTAATTAAACATTATATATATATATATATTTCTCATAGTGCTGGGGATTAAATCCCTATAATCATGATACTCCCACAGAACTATTTCCCAACCCTTGACTTTCTGACACAGATCTTACTTTGTAGCCCATGAGAGTGTAAAATTTGTGATCTTCCTACCCCTGCCTTCTGATTCAGTGCTGAGATTATTGGCATTTGCTGACACTGTCTTAGTGGGTTTATTTGATAACCACTAATAATGAATAGAACAAATTTAATTGTGGTTAATATGTAAAATATAGAAGTATACTTATTGTGCCTCTTAAGGTGAGATAATAACAGAATAATAAAAGTGTAAAGTACAAAATATAAAATTCTAAAGTGCTTAGAGTATATGGAAGAGTTGGTGAAGCCCAGCTAAATTTCTCCTATACTCTGTTACACACACACCATTGGACAAGGCTTCACATTATGTTTAATAATTTGCAGTAGCTGGAACTTTCAACCACTTTGTTCTCTAAGCAAAAAAAAAAAAAAAGCTGTTGTTTTACTGCCTCAGAAAATGTATCTTTTCAAAAATTAGTATAGATCCTCCTGAAGCTTAAAGGGATTATTTTTCTGAACGAAAATATTTTGAATATAATTATCCTTATGATGGAATGTGGACAATGAAGCAAAACTTACAACAAAATATTTTCAGTAGGTATCACTTGCTGATGGCTATTTCTACGATATATATATATATATTTGTCAGTGGCAAATTAATGTCTATTTCTGAGTTTTTCAAAAGTTTCATCTTATTAAGTTATGTAAACTCACAACTTCTTAATGTTTTTCAATTCTAATATAAGGCTTGATTAGGTGTGGCTGAAACAAAAGTGAATCAAAGAATTTGATTTTCTATAAGTCATATTTTCAGAATTAAATTGTGTATTTTAACTGTGTTATACTTTTGGAAGAATAAATTTTAGTGCTATATAATTAGGATCCTATTAAAATCTTCTTGCTAGTGCTAGCTTAATTCAAAATTTTTTTTTAAAAAAAAAAGCAAAAATATTGAATAGAGTGACACCAGTCCTAGGTAGCATGCTTGAAATTTCAAGACCCAGCCTCCATAGTGAGTTCCTAGCCAGCCAGAGCTACTTAGAAGGACCCTTTCTAGTGAGTTATAGATAAAATATTCAATTAAAGGGAGATAAAAGAAGAATGTTGTCCAAATCAAAATATATTCTTGCAAGGCTATGAGTTGTTATATTAAGATATATACTTGCTATAATTATTATGAAACAGTGTGTGATAATGCATTAATAAATGGAGCCATGGACTGAGATAAAAATCTCAGATACATAGGCCCAGCTTTATACAGATTTTGACATCAAGTAAATAACACCACAGACCAGTGAGAAGACAATTCCAAAAATATACAATTTAAAATATAGAAAGCATGAAAATAAGGTAGGATTATATTTTTGAAAAATAATCTAGGGTTTGTGGGTACTGCATGAGAAAAAACTTGAAGTATTGTAAAAGAAATATATTTTGAAATGTTTGGTTTTGGTAAAATGTTGGTATTTTAATTAAAAAAAGTTTCTTTTTTTTTTGTCTTTTAAGTAGAAAGCACTTCCCATTTCTTTAAAGTATCAAAAAGAAATTACTTTGCGGATTGGAGATTTAAAGTGGATTATTGATAATCATCATTACCATTTCAGCTTCAAATACAATTAACTATAAAATTGATCCTTTAAGGTTAAGGATCTAGTAAGATGTAGAATGATCAAAGAATTTAAAAACATGAACACAGGACCAGAGACCTAAAAACACTGAGTTTAAGTTAAAATCTAAGACCATTTTTTTATTTGATAATTATTTATTTTAACTTTTTGTTAATCATTGAGAGTTTTATACATAAACTCAATATGTTTTGATCATATCTACACCCTCCCTAAGTGATGAGTTTTTATTGCTAAATTGTCATCTTGGAAGTTGCCTATTAGCATAACTGTGGGCCTTTTCTTCTTTGCTAATTGATATAGCAAAGCAGGTTCTGGGCTTTGTAAGAGAGTAAGCAGCATTGTTCATGGTTTTGGTTTAGGTCCTGATGGAGTTTCTGACCTGACTTTCCTCAATGATACCTTTTTACCAGGAAGTTCAAATCAAAGAAACATGTCCTCCCAGATTGCTTTTAGCCATGATATTTATCACAGCAATAGAAAACAAATTATGGTATCCCCCATCTCCTAAATACAATTCTCACTCAAGTCCCTTCCAATTTTATACTACTTTTTTTTTTAAAGACAATACTGTATCCAATCTGCATTGCCCATAGTTGTACAGACTTGCAGCCATCCAATGGAGAATTTGCAACCTGTTAAGGACTACACCCATAAACAAAACTGACTTTCTTTCTCCTGAAAGACATCAATTCTTAATAGCTTCTTCAGCTGGTAGAGATGTCATAATTTTTTTTCTCACTTAAGTCTAGACTCAATTGATCTTGTGTAAGTCTTGAATAACGAGAGCTGCTGTGGGGGCATTAGTCCTGTTGTGTCCGGGAGACATTTTCATCCTAGTCTTCTACAATATTTTTCCCTTTTCCATGATGGCTCCTGAGTCTTACAGAGAGTGTGTGTGATATGGCTGTCTCTTTCATTGCTGAACACTCTATAGACTCTTACTCTCTTTTGAACAATTATGAGTTGTTGTTGTTGTTTTCATTAACCACTGCCCATGGCAAAAAAAGAAGCTTCTTTGATGGGACTGTAAATAAAAACTCCTAAAAGGAAGTTGTATCTGAAGAGACTGATTGACTGATAGAATTTCAGTACTGTGGATATTGGAATGTACAGGTCTAGAGGTTAATTGACTCATTTTCAATCAGCTTTAACTCTCCAGAACAGCCATACCTTTGCCACCTGTGTGTTGTTGAAATTAACATCTGGTGACTAATTTATTAAATCTTTTGGAATCTAGTAACAGATGACATACAAATCCAAAACCTAAGAATGTCATGACAACATCTTGAGCTATTAAAGTGCCTCCCACTCCTCAATGAATCTAACTTTCTGGTGTAGCTACCAGTGTATGTTTAACTTGGCTTTATTTATGATTTTCTTTAATCTGTAAAATTATAAAAACCTTATTTGAACTGCCTTCACATTGGAACATGGAATTTAGGGTAATCTAAGTCTGCATTTCTGGGCCATGCCGCTCAAAATATCTTCAGAATAAAGTATTTTTTATTCCCTTTAAGAAAAGGGCTGTGGTTTTTGCATCAACAGGGCTGAGAGGTGTAATAATCTATTGGTAAAGATGCAAGTCTTTGAGAGGGCAATTTATCCCTATGTCCACTTAGCAAAATACTAGGCGGTTCACTCCTAGATCCTATGAATACAAAAATCATGGGTTGGTTCATGGTCAGATTTACAGAACTAGGCAGGTTTCCTTCTGTGAAATTGCCCTTAAGTTCAGTCAGACAGAAGTTGCTTATCATTGTTAACATTCGCTCCACAATTACAACCATAGTGGTTAACTTAGCTCACAGGATTTACAGCTGGGTAAAGCTGTAGGTGACTTTTGTTTCCTAGTAAACTGCACAGTGATTTCCAGTATTGTGATAAGGAGCCAGAAAGGAGAATGCTTCCTAGTCAATACTGACTTGGTTTCTCCATGTCCTATCACTCAGGTGTATGAGCTTCTGCAAGTGTTTTTCAGTTTCAATTTATGATAGGAAATTAGGAACAATGACAACAACCTATAATGTAATTCTAGGGTTCTCTAGGATACTCTGACTGACAATTTGAGCGGTACAAACTTTTATACTAACTTCTCAGTTTGCTAAATGGAAAATTGTTGATTTTTTATGGTCTATAGCTACTGATGTGGGAACATCTGGATCTTTCTCAAGGCTTTATGAAAAGATATTTCAGCTCTGTTCGAATTCCCTTTCATATTGTTCAATAAACGGTTGAAAATATGTCCTCTGGCTGTTTCTTGGTTGAGTTTTGCTATTGCCATAAATCCTCTATTTCTAGCTGAAGGGCACTGAGTTTGCATTTGTCTCAGGCCCTGTTCTGATATATTTTTCAAAGAGTCTCTGTAGACTGTAGACCTCAAACACTATCTGAATCCATGTTAATAACTCTCCCCTCCTTTGCTGGCCTTGGTGAGGATATGTAGGAATTCTTCCCTGGTGGAGGTCAAGACAGGAAATGCC
The DNA here is from genome assembly GCA_004026605.1 of Ondatra zibethicus. Taxonomy (NCBI): domain Eukaryota; kingdom Metazoa; phylum Chordata; class Mammalia; order Rodentia; family Cricetidae; genus Ondatra; species Ondatra zibethicus. The sequence goes on from PVIU01024084.1 coordinate 18,281, forward strand.
TTAGAAATATCAAGCCTGAAAAGAGAAAATGATAAACTTCTTACGATGTAAGACATTTCATTTTTACCTTACTGTTTTCTCCTTTGTCATTCATTTTTAAGGTTACGAGGTATGAGTTATTAACCTAGAAATGCTACATAACTCGTGAGAACACTTCCAAAAATATTAAGCATATCTTCTTCAAAACTGTCCCAGAACTACAAAATGACCATGGTAAGTGTATTAATTTGGGTTTCTAATGCTGTGAAACAATAGCATGACCAGACAACTCTTATCAAGGAAACCATTTAATTAAAGTTATCTTACAGTTTCAGAAGTTTAGTTAGTTATTGTCATGGTGGGGGATGTTGTCATGCAGGCAGACATGGTGCTGGAGAAGGAGATGAGAGTTCTACATCTTGATCTGCAGGCAGATCAAGTGAACTGTGACACTGAGCATCACTTTAGCATAGGAGACCCCAAAGCCCACTCCCACAGTGATATACTTCCTCTAACAAGGCCACACCTCCTTATAGTGCTGCTCCTTATGAGTTTATGAAGGTCAAATACATTCAAACTATCAAAGTAAGTGAGATAGTAAACCAGAATAGGATATTTCTGAGCATGGAACTTAGTGAGCACTCAGACTGTGTACCTGAGTAATCAGCTTTGAAACAATGTTTACATAGCAAGTATTTAAAGTATACATTTCTATTTTATTGCATATTCATAGTTATCTAGTGTGTTTATTTTTTTCCACTTAGTAAATTTCACTGATCTGCTAAAGGATCCAGTCAGGCCAAGATTTTTCAGTCAAAGTGATTCTTATTGTATCTCCAACTCTTTTCTACATTTGGGCACACAACTGTTCAGCTCAGACATGAATATCCATATTGTATTGTCATAAACTCACATACATTTATAATATCTACAAAGCAATCATTTATTGTGAATTTGCCAGACTGAACTACATAGCCTTTTGGAACCCTTATTATTTTTATGGCAAATCATTGAGGCAAATCAAAGCATCTGGTTTTCTACAGTGTACTGTTCTGAAATCATTATGTAGTCTCATATTATACCCTAAATGAATGTTTGTCGGCATGAAGGAAATTATGTTAAATCACTTAAACAAGATAGAAAAAATATTGCCTGAATCTAAAAAAGTTAATCTCATAGTATTTGAATGTAGAATAGTGGTTATCAGATTTCTACCAGAAATAGTTAAAGTGAGACATACTGAAACTAACTAATCAATGGGTAATATGCTATAAACAAATACATTTTTGCTATTTAAAGATGATAAAAATTTTAGGAGACAGATTTGTTTCATTGTATTGATGCATTTAAGTACATCTGCGAAAGTCACTTAGTATCTCATTAACATGCAAGTTTTTATGACTCAGTTTGAAAATAACTAATTTTAAAAGAGTGATGCAGTTATTTAAAGTGATGGAATGTTCAGTGTACCGTTTGCTAGCTGCTAGAATATTGGGGCTTATTTTGTCATTTTGATACTTTCTTTGTGGTGGAAAAAGGATATGAAGAGATTTTGCCTATGATGGTCTTGAAAACTCTGGCACATCACCATAGTGTTTACATGTTTCTTCTGCAGAGATATTTCTCTTGATTTTGACTTTATATCCATTAAAATGAAACATGATAAATAATTCTAATCAATTACCTGACTCAGTGTGATGATTGTAAAATAGTTTGTTTATTTTATCCCTGAATAACCTCTACTTTACATGCCTTTCATTGAAGTAGTTTGAACTATTAACCTGTGCATCTAAATATCAAAATATACTTTGTAGTGTTAAATAAAAAATATATATGTATATATTGTTTGTTATTTAAAACTTTCATTTTTGTTTTAGAACAAGTGTCTCATTAAAATGTTTTCATTTAAAAGTTTTACATACAGTATATTTTTATCATTTTCTTTCTCCTGCTCCAACTTCAATCAAATCAAATCAAATTAAGTGTACTAACCAAATTATTTTTCTTTCTTTTCTTTCTCTCTCTCAAAGGGAAAAAATATCAAAACAAGCAAACAAACACAGTAAAGACAGAAAAAAGCACCTAAAAATCATGGGATCATTTTTGTGTTGGCCAAATACTCCTAGGCATGGGACCTGTCTGTGAATATGTTTGATATATTCTTTGGCTCTCCATTGGAGAAAACTGACTTTTTCTCATTCTGAGTAAGTATCAATTAAAAACAGATTTTGGTTAATGGTAGTTTGTGTGCACTTATCCTTCTGAGTGCTGGAGTTTTGTCTGGCTTGAACTTGTGCAGTTCTTGGGCATGCTGTCCCAATTTCTGTAAGTTGATACGTGCATCGGCCTAATGTGTCTGGGATATCTTGTTTTGTTGAAGTAATTTATCAACTCTGGCTCTGAAAAATCTTCCTGTTTCCTCTTTTACATAGATCACTGATCCTTGGGAGGAGAGATTTGATAAGGAAATGCTACATAGAGTTGAAAGCTACAGAACCTATAACTATTATTATTATTATTATTATTATTATTATTATTATTATTACTGGAATATTGAGACCATTAATACTGAATGCTATTACTAAAAAGTGGTTATTACTTCCTATTATTGTGCTGTTATGATATGGTTCCTCCAAACTTTGATGAACTATATCAAGATTACTTATTTTGTATGTCCTTGTGGGTATAGCTAAACTTCTTTTCAAACTAAATTTTTTCCTTCTAGTGCATTCTATCCAGCAGGATTGTAGGATACAAGTTGTTTCAATTTGTTTTTATCATTAAAAAGAACTTATTTCCCTGTCAACTGAGTTTGGGAGTTTTTCTGTGTATAATAGTCTGGCCTGGCATCTGTGGTACCTCAACTTGTAACTTGTAGAATATTTGACCAGGCCCTTCTAGCCTTCGTGGTCTCCATTGCATAGTCAGGTGTTAGAATACTGGGTCTGTCACTATATCCAATTTGGTCTTTTACCCTTGTAGCTGTTAATATCCTTTCTTTTTTTACACTGAATATTTTGATTATTATAGATCATACGAAGTTTCTCTTGTGGTTGTGTCATTAAGTGTTGTGTATGATTCTTTTACCTTGGTGGGCATCTCTTTCCTTAGATTGTGAAAATTTTCTTCTATTATTTTGCTGAAAATATTTCTGTGAATTTAACACAGGTGTCTTCTTCTCCCTTTATACATATTATTTTTAGATTTGGGATTTCAAGTGTTCCGGAATTTCTGACCATTTCATACCTGGAGTTCTTAAGATTTAACAGTTTTTGACTTTGCTGTCCAGTTCTATTTTGTCTTCAATGCCTGAGATTCTCTCTTCCATGTCTTTCAATCCATTGGTGAGGCTTTCACTGAGCCTTTTATTTGACTTTCTGAGTTTTTTCATTTTGAGCTTTATTTCAGTTTGGCATTTCTTTAGTGATTTTATTGATTTATAAAATTCTACTTTTATATCTTGAATTGCTTTATTATTTAATTCAACTGTTTGTGTTTTGATGCTTTTCATTAAGACATTCTTAAGATCATTGGAACTGGGGCAGTATGCCCAGCTCAGAGATGCAAGTAGCTCCTCCATGCTGGACTGTGCAAGCTAACAGGAACTACCATATTTACCATAATAACAGCACAGCTTAAGTTTTAGACTGGGCAGGCAAACTGGTGTTACTGTATTATCCTTACTAAGGGTGCAACTTAAGTTTTTAAGGAGAGTTTAGCATTTTAAGAAGTGCTCCTGGACAGTAAAGAATTATACATTCACAATAGGACAGATTCAGATATAAAGGACCTCTAGATGGGTCACAGTGTTGGATAGGTGTATGTAGGCTTGGGAGAGAGAAGAAAAAGAGTATAGAGAGTCATAAAATAAAGTTAATGGTTTTAAAAAGAGAGACAGAGTACAGATAGTCATAGATTAAAAGGTATAAAGAAAAATAAGCCACATAAAAATGGAAAATTCACAGAGAGTCTGGATTATGTATATTATATTTTGTTTGAATTTTTTGACTGTGAAGGAGCTAAGTACAGAGAGACATTTCATTGTATGGGCTGCTAAGCTAAATCAGCATATATATTATAAAGGTATCTTGACTTCCAAATTTGGGACTAAGGATATGCTGCTTTGGAAAAGAAGTTCTTCTTTTGTTTTCACAGAAGATGAGAACCTATGGATTGCTTCTACACCAATATGGCTTCATGGCCCAACACCTCCTGAAAGGTCTGCATGACAACCCTCAAAAAATTACTTTGCTCAACTGGTGACTGAGATAAACCTAGCACACAGGATATACTATGAAAGACCTGATTAACAAGCCCCCATACAGAAGGAAGAAGTTTGGAGAGAAATAACTATGTCCATATCCCCAAATATTGTTTATAAATGTTTGTTTACATTTAAAGGGGGATATTATATAGATATGAATAATTTGCTTTGGTATGGATTTTGATTTAAATTATATAAATTTAAGGTCAGTCTTGCTATATGTATATTTCTGCTCTTGATTGAGGTGTTGTGATTATGTAGTTCATTTAAAAAATGTAATGTATAATTAAAAAAATATAGGTTGGTAATAGATAATCATCTATAATGTCAAGTTTGTAGTCATGTTATTTAGATTTTCTAGATGTGAATAGATATATTTCAGATGGATAGTCATTCTTCATATCTTTCAAAGACTACAGAATATGGCATTTAAAATGTTTTAATAACTTAGGATTTTTATGACCATGAGACACATCTGCTCCTGGCAATACCAAGCTACTTCGAGAGGTAGATGGGCATCGAAGAGGCTCCTTAGCCATTTGGGCAAAAAACTGCTTTTGCCTGGACTGCTTCACTGGACATGCAGTACCCATAGAGAGATGACTGCTGAACTTGCCTAAAGATGAGGTGGTCCTTCGGGGTTCCTGCTTCATAAAAGAGTCTATGAGACATTCTGCAGGACACAGAAGAAAGTGACTGAACTGTCTTTGAAATTGTCTGCTTTATGGAAAAGTCTGCTGGATACTATGGGCCTGTAGGCTAAAGATGGACAGAAGAATTTGGGGTAATTGTCCAGGCAGAAAAATGTTTCTGTCAATTCTAGAGTTTTGGAAGTTGCTTACAATGCACTTCCTGTTTACTTAGGTAATATTATATCCTTCTAGAGTCTTTGATGAAGTTAAAGAATTTATAGCTGTTGTTATAGTTTCCTTAGTTATGATAAAAGATAAAGTATTTATAAATATTGTAACTGTAATTCTTGGTTGATAACTGTTTTGTTATATGTAATTTTACTATGTTAAAGCCTTCATTTTATTTTAAACAGAACAGGGGAAATGGTGTAGGAGCTCCTTCTCTTTGTGTGTTGCTTTCATTGGTTAATGAATAAAGAAACTTCTTTGACCTAGCTGATAGGCCAACTTAGGTAGGCAGAGAAGACAGAACTGAATTTTGGGGGGAGGAAAGCAGGGTCAGACAGAGAAGCCATGGATCCTCTGCCTCAGATGACACAGGTTAGAATCTTGCTGGTAAGCCACAGGCATGTGGCGGTACCCAGATTAATAGAAATGGGTTAAACTGAAATGTGAGTTAGCCAATAAGAGGCTAGAGATAATGGGCCAGGCAGTGATTTAATTAATACCATTTCTGTGTGTAAGCTAGCCTGGTGGTCAGGACAGACAAAGGGCACGTCTCTCCTTGTAACAGTAGGATGCACATTGCCTTGACTGTATATGCTGCTCTGAATTCTGGGTATCTGGAATGATTGTATTTCAGGTATTTCCTTGTGCAGATATCTGGTATCACATTTGTTATCTGCATCTTCAGGTTTGTGGGTGCTGCTGTCCCAGTAGGGGCCCTAACTATAAATGATAGAAAGTGGTTCATTAGATAGGTCAGGAGTCTCTAAGGAATGGAGATGGGCTAGAAGGGAGGACTGGGTCCTAGCCAAGAGTGGTGCCTCTAGGTCCCTGGTAGAGAATAGCTCTGCAGGTAGGTAGAGAATCACAGCAAAATGGATTGAAAGCAAAGACTCTAAGACTGCATGCAAAGTTTTGACATTTATATTAATCAGAGTACAAACCATTATTCTGTATAATTAATGCATACTAATAAAATTATATTAACTTATATGATATAAACTTATTCATAAATAAAATATGCATTAATGTTAGCTCATGTTACTTGCAGTTTATAGTCAGCAGAAACAATCAGAACTAAAATACTTTGAATTTTCTACGTAGTTTAATTGCAATACTTTCATTTATAATTAGAAGAACTAGATCATTCTTCCAAATGGAGGAATAAGTGGATATTATGTCAATTTGATTTGAACTGAATTTGTCTTTTGAAGTGGGTGTCTGTTTGTGTGCATTTATCCTTAGATAACATTGAAATAGAGATCATCTGCATATGAATCGATACTTCAATATATTTTGGACCAAAAAAGCAAAACAACTTTTCTTAATTTACATTATTGACCTCACTGAACACAATGAAAGAATTAAAAGAATGTGAAATTCAATCTCAAAAGCATATTAAAAAAGAACTGGTTTTCAGTTGTTCAAAATTACATTTTCAATTTCAACAATATGTGAAAAACTTAGAATTGCTCAATTAACTTTTTGTAAGTAACTAGAAAAATCCTAGGAGAGCAAACAGGTAGAACTTCAAAGTAGAAATTAGTCAGAGGGAGTGGGGTTTATGTATTGTGTCTCTGAAGAGTGTACATTGTCATTTCTTCAAGTTCTTTCCTTGTCTACCACGAATTAAACAGCCTCTGTCATATATTCCCATCTCCATGGTGTTCTGTTTCACTTGAAACACAAGAAATTTATCTAGAAGACTTTGACACAAAACTGTGAAAAAAACCCATTTTTTCATTTATTTACTAATGGTTAATTTATGCTTTCTCTCTCATTTGTGTGTGTGTGTGTGTGTGTGTGTGTGCATGAGTACACATGCAATATACACCAATATGCACATACTCAGGCATACATAAGTATCAGTGTTTACATTTGTTGTGGCCAGTGGAGATCATTGGATCCATGTAACTGGAGTTTCAGGCAGCTGTGAGCCATCACATATGTGTATGGCAACCAAACTCTGGCCCTCTTCAAAATTGGGACATGCATTATTAACCTCTGATTCATAGCTCCATTGTTTCTGCCTCTAAACTGTCTCTCAAATATTTTTAGTGTGCTAAAAGTGTCAGCCACATAACTTTTCTGAGAAGGTATTATAACATTAAATTGAACATAGTAAACATTCCTAAACATGAATTAACTATCAGCTTTATACAGTTATTTTTATTTCCCCGAACACAATGAAATCGTTGTGTAAGGTGACACCCAATGTGTTAAGTAAATAATGCAGGAAAAAGCTTTTTAAGAAGGTAGCATCTGGCAGAACCTCATAGAATGGATATGAACAAAACACACCAATAAAAGTATGAGGAGAAAATGTTTTCTAAAGAAAACTATAGAATGGAAGGTCCCACATGGTGATTTATTACATTGTACTCAAGTACACACACATGGTCAAATTCTTCATGGCATAGAAAAACTGAGGTTTCCTAGATTAATAAACTAGCTACCAATCTAATTATGTCCAGGGTTTATCGAAGTTTTTTAAAATTCAGGAGCAAAACAAATATTGTATATTTATGTATTCAAAAGGTTGATGAGTAGAGTAGTTTGAGGGTTGGGAGGAATACAGAAGATGGGTGTTCAATTTCTCATTTTTTCATAAATATTAGTGACAACAAATGGAAATAATAGAGTTGAAAGCTAACTCAAGTAGAAGACTGTCATAATCTTTGTTTTGACCCAGTATGGCATAAAACTAT